>JAODPA010098496.1:0-21734 GCA_025585075.1 Nepenthes mirabilis
ACACCATCGTGGAATCCGGGTTGCCACCACACAGCGAAGAAAATTTCGGGCGAGGAGTCATCATGATCCAGTTAGGGCTCTGCGTAAAGCGGAACAACACCTTGACCGTAAGAGGAGTCAAGAGCCTCTCATGACAGCGGAAGAAGACGCACAAGGACACCAGACATCTCATCGCATTCGGCTGAAGCCTGGCGAGAGGCACGCCAAGCGCCCTCATGATGTCATAGAGGTCCAGCGGAATGGAAAACCGTAGCCCACCTTTAAGGTGAGCCTCGTAAACGGTGATAAAGCCATCCGGAGGGTACAGCGCCATATCATGCGGCTCCGGAATCATCATAGCCATAGACTCAGGAATCTGGTACCGAGTCCGGATCTCCGTGAGCTTATTGAGCGTCACCTTGGAAGCACGGCCCAAACAAGAAAGCCCAGAGGCATCCTCACAAAGAAACCAGATGGCCCAAGTGAGAGGCCCAAGGGCTGAGAGCCCAAGAGGTCTCGCACTACCCGAGCGGCCAGGAAGAATCTCTCAGACTTTCCCCCAGGATGACCCACAAGAGCCGTTCTCTCCCCACAAGCCCGCGAGCTTCAAGAGGATTCGTAACCAGACGAGAACCGCCCGGTCATAGCCAAAGGCGCCAGCTGGCTTATTTCGTCAGTTTCCAAGAAAGCCTACAGCTGCCGCCAGTCGCAGTATCAACAGAGCACGCCTAGTCAAATCAGGGCAGATATCCGATTCATGTACACCTGACACACTAAAAGGCTGCAGCGGCGCCGTACGCATATCCCTTTCCACATCTCAACTGCATTAAAGGAGGCCAGTGGACCAGCTCCTTAACCGCCGGATGGATGACACGTGTCCACTCCCCAATGGCCCGACTTCCATTATAAATACACAGCAATACCTCCTTTCCAGGAGAGGTCCTTGAAGAGACACGCAAGGGAGAGAGAGATTTCCAAATTCACGACTCTGAGCCCCACAAGCTTCCACCAAGCGCTCTCCCTCTCCACGCTCAACTTCTCAAAGACGTGTAAAAAGGCTCCCAGTGAGCATAGCTTCCTTAGGAGATAAACACAAAATGAGAGATAGGGAAGGAATTAATCCTCACAACTGTACTCTGTAAAATCTCCAACCCATATAGTGAAGCTCTTTACAGGCCCTGAGGCTAGTGGTTTTTCCTCCCCATTTAAGAGGAGGTTTTCCACTTAAAACATCCAGTCTCAATCCTCATCTCGTGTCCAACACGTCACCCACTTGTGTTGCCTGGGAACCACGCATCCAATCGAACGTACCCCGAGAAATCCGGCTGGGTGGTCAACACTCTGCATCTTTCGGCCATAGCAAGTCATCCGGAGACTTGCCCTCACCATCTCCAACTCGCGGCCATAACGAGTCCCGTGGAAACAGAACGCAACAACTTTGTGCCTTTTCCTATTAATATTTGAGTTTCTTATCCAATTAAATATTAGGCTCATCCATCTTGAATCGTACCTATTAGATTAAAAAAATCACACGATAATTTTCCATAGAACTACTATTTACAAATGCTTATCTTACCCATGTGAAGCTATATAAAACGACCAAAAAGTTGTTTTAGGTGAAAAAATAAGATTTTTCTATCTTCACCTTTTACAAATTTTATCTCATATTGTTTGACTCGGTAAGTGTAAATTTAACTTAAAAAAAAAAACCTAGATGAAAGGATAGGAAATTAGTGAAATATGTAGCATCCCTTCGGTCCAATCTAAGTTGTATAAAAAGTCAAAAGTCCAAAATTTGACGATTGAGGGCATCAATTTGGCCTCATCATCGCACACAGAGACTTACGTGGACAATGGTTTCATTGATTTGGATGAGAAGAGAAATAAGCTTTTCTAGATTTTGGCAAATAGCTGAATGCAGCGGTTCTAAGTTGACCATTTTTCGGTTTCGCTCGTAAATAATCAACCTGTTAGCGGATGGGGACATGGCACGTCTACCACTGTATAATTGGAGGTTCTAAATGTACTTGCCAGAGAAATGGAAGACTGGGGTGTCAAGGACAACAACGGTCCATACCCATCCAATCTTTATTAATTTAATTCTCGCATCGGCTAATTAAACAAGCAGTACCCCCAACGTTGTGATGGAAATGGCACCAATTTTTCTTTTTTTCTTTTTTTACTTTGTTCTTTTTATTTTTATTTTTGGAGAGAGAAAAATGTACTTTATCGTTGATTGGAACGAGCCTAAGAACTGGGGGGGTTTCCTCAGAAAGGGTGGACGGAACTCCTCCTAGGTTTCTTCAAGCCGGAAGCCTGGAACCACCACCCTGTTAAGACAATATCTAAATTACTCCGGCGGCTCAACACCATTGGCTTGAAAGTCTCTCCGACTCTCCCAACTAGCATAGAACTTGTGCTTTTTAACTATTTCGTACAATTGGCCTTATTTGATCTATAACTCTCTTGTGCCCTAGGAAAGGAGTGGTCATAGTTCTAAGAAACTAAATATATATACATATATACATATATACTTCTTTTGAAGCGGTAGCATGAGAGTGCAGGGTGTCAATCACTGTTACTACACCCGAGAACTATAAACATATTAGAGGAGACGCAGATACAGTAACAAAGTGAGGAAGTTATTCACAATTTTGCCCATCAATCAAAATTGACTATCTATCCACGGACAAGAATTGCGAGATATCATAGCTAAATTAATAACAGGAGTCAAGTATAGCAAAATCCAGAACTGAGTTATAATTTTATTGCAAAAAATGGTAGAAAGCTCCAGAATTTGAAGCACTGGTTATCAGGTCCAACCCACTGACTGGAACTTGAAAATGAATATTTGTCGAGCCTACCAGCCAATCAGCCCTGTTCAACCCGTTGGCATTATTTTGATGCCTTTCACTCAAGTTGTGCTTTGACCTTAGCCACCTAACCAAATAATATTCAAAGAGAGGAGAGAAGCAAGGAAAAGACACAAGGGGGAAAACAAAAAAGGAAAAAAAAAAGAGAAAAAAGAGTTGGAGGAGGAGAAAAGAAAGGAAAAGGGTTAAGGAAAAAGGTCCACAGCAAACTAGCATAACAATCATTAGACTAGAACTTAACGAGAGAAACATCTTACAGACCTCCAAACATACAGCGGATGTTTATGATGAGAGGAATACTGAATTGCACTCGGAGTTTTCAAACTATTTCATAAAGTGAGTCCATATAAATACCTTTGGTAGAACATCATCAATAACCCTCTAACTGCTTACCTCCATTCACTAACCAAAGAAGTCAATCCTTCCAAAATTGATCAGGAAAAGCTCCACCAAAAGGCCTCCATAAGAAACCTGGACCTGTGTATAGGAGATAGCAAACCCAAACCCCAAGAAAAGGGAAAAAAAAAATGGAGCCTAGAATCAGCAACATTAAAATGTAAACATTGCAGGTTTTGGCCAACGCAGGGAATAACAACAAAGGCAGCAATAATCCAAACAATTAGGATCCCCAAATACTCGAGTGAAAATAACACCAAATCCCAAAAACCAAAATTAAAAAGCATAAGGGAAGTATATCAAGAAATTAAAAGGCAGAGCTTGTACTCAAGTGAAAAACAAGACAGATGTTCGCTATGTAGTCATAGAGAGATGGCCCACATAAATCAAGATTCAAGAGGTAAAAGAACCTTGCTACAAACATTGGATGGTCGGCATTGAAGAAAGGGAGGGAAATGCTTGAATAATTTACTTCAGCAAAAAACTCCAAGTCCACTCCACTTACAGTTACCTGCAAAAGATAAAGGATAGAAAGGCCAACTTTTATGAAGAGCCAGAAAACAGCAGAACTTCAGAACCAAAAATAAGATAAGAAATGGCCCTAGTCAAATCCACTCTGCCCGTCACAAACACCCTTTCTAACAGGCAACCCACTGCTAGTAGAAATTATTCACTTTGATTGTCATTCTACTGGGGCACCATAACCAATAGTCATCTAGTGTGAGAGAAAGTCCTGCGAGACAACAAGAATATCAAATGTTCACATCCTCATGTATGGTTGTGGCTGACACCATCTCCATCAATGCCGTTGACATCATCCGACCATCCACCACAATCTTGATCTCGTTGTAATTCTGAACATCAAAAATTGCAAACTCAAATCTACTTTCCTTCCACAATCAGAAAAATTTTTAAATTTGAAAATTTCCACTTATATCCAGGTTAACATGCCCCAAAAGCGGCATTGTATATTAACTTGGTTCGCCTGAATTACGAGCATACTTTACAATCAGAAATATCTAATTACCACAAGTGTCAAAGTTACAAAGAAGGTTCAAGGAATGCACATGTAGAAATTAGGATCTTCCAGTAATTTCACGGTCATCTTATACGCCTACATATTTTTACCAGAAACTGCTAAAATGGCAATTCTTTTGGGTGGGGGTGACAAAACTACAAAAGCAACTCACGTTCTTTTACCTTCCTCTTTGTCTTTTGAATTCCAAGTGTCATCATGATTGCTATGATCTGTAGGCAGGTTCCCATACGTGCTCACAAAACTTCTCTTAGGATTTTCAGAGGTCGCTGATCCATCAGAATCACTTCCATTGGTTTCAAATTCAATAAACTCACTCTTATCATTTTCAGAATTTCTATTTTCAACAGTTGAGGGACTCCTTTTGTAGTACACAGTCAAAGTTCTATTATCCCCTTTTTCAATTAAATTTATGGTACTCTCTGTAGGCTTCTTAGTAGCATCATCAGTTTCAACATGTCCTCTGTCATGATAATTGCCCTTCTCAATCCCGCTAGCATCGGTGTCATCATTTATCTGATGTTTACATTCTTCAACAGATTTTGATCTTGAGGACCTTCTACGTTTATATTTGGCTTTGTCCACTCTGCTCGAAGCAGGCCTACTACCCATGCGAGGTTCTTCAGCAAATACTGACCTGGAGCTTCTGTCACTGTGCTTCCGTTTTTCGTGTGTAGTTACATCTCGTGGTCCATCAGATTCATGCTCACCTTCTACAGACTTTGATCTGGAGTGCCTTCCATGTTTAGAACTGTTCACATCCTTTGAACGGGTCAGTGAGCTTCTACAGCATATACCCTCAGCTGACCTAGACCGCTTTCTCTCCGGATGCTTTGTTTGATCACCTCTACCCTCACCTTCTTTATCCTTTGACCTTGATCGCCTTTGGCGTTTCAATTTGTTTTCATCTGAACTCTGTGGGGATAAACTGCCTCCTCTACGGTTCTTACCATCAGCAGCTTTTGTACTGGCCCTCTTATCATGAAGCTTTGCCCTCTCTTCATCTCTTTTACCACTGGACCTACGCTTATAGTCCAAAGTTACTGACCTAGATCTCCGTCTGTGCTTTGACTTATTCTCATCAACATTTCCAGCAAATGACTTATCCCCTTTATGATGTCCTGGTGACCTTGAACGGCGAGTTGAACTCTCCCAATGATGCTTTGGCGATCCTGAAATATCTTTATAGGATTTTCTCTCTTGAGGGCTGCTGATACTAATCGTGTTTTTCCTTGAAACAGATGAACGATAATGGTGTGATCCATTTGAATCTCTCCTTTGATTTCTATCACTGCCATCCCTAGAGTCTCTAATTGACCGCCGTCCATAGTCATAGTCATAGTCATAGCTCGAATGATGATGAGATCTTACTGGAGATCTAGATCTATGATTTCTAGAGTGGCGGGCTAGAGGTGAAAGAGAACGGGACCCATGGCGAACTACTAATGGTGATTTTGGTTTCCAATCTCTTGAACGATGAGATGGAGAGGAAGAGCGAGACCTATGCCTTCTCCTATGGCACACGGGTGATCTTGACCTGGAATTGGACCTTGCATGGGAGGTCAATGGAGACCTGCATAACAAAGATTTACCATGAAGTTAAGACCTAGCATTAGAACGTACACCCTCCTCAAAATGAACTAACTTCAACAAGCCATACACATATAGCATAGAAGGGGAGAGATTCAGAAAAAGAACCTGCACATAAGGGGAAAACCATTTCTCAACTGCTAATAATTCCTTGCAATTCAATATCTTATTTAAGCACAATATACACTAGTACAACAAAACCTGGATGTTATAGGATTAATCAAAACCACTATATTAAGGACACCTCCCCCACCCCCACTCCCAAAGAAGACAAACAAAATAGACCTCCTCAGTTTGTGTTTAAAGAGGTTCAGGCTGTCCAATCTTTCAAACAGTACACATGACTCAAATATGAAATAAGCAGAGCTGCAACATATCCTTTTAAATTTGCAAAACCGTGAGATAACGACCAATTCGACAAATATTCCAACACTTCTTGTATATGAGACAGAGTACATGTCTCATGGCAAATTTCTTGGAGTTACACGTGTTTATGAGGGCCTAGAAATAAGCTTCTCACTAAATTAAATAGTAAACTAGAACATGTGGCATCGAAATATTCAAAAGATAGTAAATCTAACTCTGGTACCCGATGTCAAATCACAAAAAGAAAATAGAGTCGAAAAATACGAAAGCAATGTTGTATCAGACTGCTTGTCTTCTTGTAGTTGGGTCCCCAAGTTTTTGGAATGCTCCAAATTCTACTTGAGCATCCAAATCTGGGTCAATACCAGCAAAAACATCTCTGAACAAGGTTCTAGCCCCATGCCAAATGTGTCCGAAGAAAAAGAGCAGGGCAAAAGAAGCATGTCCAAAATAGACCTCCTCAGTTTGTGTTTAAAGAGGTTCAGGCTGTCCAATCTTTCAAACAGTACACATGACTCAAATATGAAATAAGCAGAGCTGCAACATATCCTTTTAAATTTGCAAAACCGTGAGATAACGACCAATTCGACAAATATTCCAACACTTCTTGTATATGAGACAGAGTACATGTCTCATGGCAAATTTCTTGGAGTTATACGTGTTTATGAGGGCCTAGAAATAAGCTTCTCACTAAATTAAATAGTAAACTAGAACCTGTGGCATCGAAATATTCAAAAGATAGTAAATCTAATTCTTCCCCTTCCTCCTGTATCATATTGTTTTCTTGATCCCTAGGTTAGATGGTGTTGCAGAGAGGGGTGCATAGTTCCCATTCAATCGAAGCTTGTATATTATCTAGTTTCAAGGACCAATAATATATTATGCTATAAAGATATTAAAACATCGTCCTTCACTTAATTAGCTAGTTGCTCCAAACATCTCATGCTTTAAGTAGCATCACAATTTATCATCCTTTTTCCAATAGATATTTCCATTGTTTTAGTATAGACATCTAATCCCACCTATACTGCAATTCTATTAATTTTCCCTTTCTTCAATGAATAAAAACAGGCAAACCCGTGAATTGTCTATACAAAGCACACAGTTTTTGAAATGTGCTACGTATGGAAATTCTGGAAATCATGTCCATAAACCATTTAATTACATGTATCGTTGGTATATGAGGTGAGCTACTCCCCTCTCCTCCCTTCCTCATCTCGCTTCAGTTTCCTCTTTGACATTCCTTGATGGTTAAGGGTTGCTACTATATTTTAGGGTTACTAGTCTCTTTCTTAACCTTGCTTCCAACCCACTTTATTGTCTCGTTCTCTATTTCCTCTTCTTTTTATCATTGACCTACCCTGAATCTCACAATATAGGAAGCCTCATGCATTTGGCTACCTTTTACAGAGGAAAGAAAAATATAAGACTCAATCGCGTCTTATCACATCAAACTCCTTACCATCTAGTAGAAGCCGTAAGGAGGCATATACCCATTATTAAAGGAAAATCTCAATACAAATTTCCTACAGATTGTAAATCTGAGTCAGACAGAGCTCATGCAAATTTCCTGGACGATTTCATGCCACATTTGTAAATTGCTTCATAAAGCTATGGGTAACAATGTAAATACTGGACCTCCATAAACTCATCTGCTTTCTAATTTTTTCTCTAATAGCATGTTTGGTTGGTGGGAATAGAAATTTTATTCTCACCTTATTACCAGTAGAATATTTATTCCTACGTTTGGTTCCTTTTTTACAAGGAATAATTATTCCCGGATGAATAAATACTCCTCCAACTTAATGAATAAAAAATATCAAGTTTTCTTAGGTATTTTTTATTTATTATATGAAAGAAATAATTACTCCCGCAATTATTACCGTTTTGCCCATTGTCCTCTTATCTTTCGTTTGAAACCTTGGATGCTTCCTCCTTCGTCTTTCATCTCTCGGCCATTCATCACTTTTTTATTTTCCGATTCAACGTCGTCCAAATTCGAGACCGCCGCTCTCATGCAAGATTTTCTTCCGTACAATGAAAAGTCTAAACGCAAGGAGGGTTCAACTCGAACTGGGACCTGTAATTCTCCGACCAATTCCAGATGTATGAGTTCAAGGTGCGCCGCCGCAGCCGCAATTAGACCAACTTGAAATATCCTGAGTTCTTATCAGATTTATTTTAGATGAAATAAATTGTTTCTGGGTTAAATTGGATTATAATATAATATAATTATTAATAAGGTAGGGCGGCAAAGCAAATCGGGGGAAGAAAAGAGAAGAGAGAGAAGAGAAGGGCGGCGTAGGGCGCTACAACGGCCACCATCGCTGGAGGAGTCGACGCCGAAAAACAGAAGCCCGACAATGCCCTCTCTGTAATTCACCCTCCATTTTATGTGCATGTGTGAGTGGAAGAAGAAGATGCGAGCCGAGTAGTGATGCCACCACCGTCATCGTCACCAAAGGAAATATACGAAATAGAGGCAAGTAAATCCTTCCATTCTCTTTATTGATATTGATTCTTGGTTTGCATGCATTGATTTTAGAAAAAATCGACCAAATCACGGAAAATGGGTAATCGGGCAAAGCTAAGCCACGACCCTAACGAGGAAGAAGGAAGAAGAAGAGGAGAGAAGGGAAAAGGAAGGAGAAGGAACGGGGTGCGTGCGACAGGGCAGCAGTGCGCAGGTGTCGGCTAGGCAGTGCGGAGGTAGAGACGCAATGTGGGAGGAGCTCGCAGCAGGAAAGAGGAGAGAGAGAGAGAGAGAGAGAGAGAAAGGCCGAGCAGCACTGGTAGGTGGCACGACAGAGGTACAGCATGGAGGCGCGCACGGCAAGAGAGAAAAAGGGTGCGCGTGAAGAGGAGAGAGAAGGTTGATTCGGGTACCTTAAAGGATCCTTTTTATTGATCTGCTAGGTTTAAAATCGATGTAAGTATCCTCTCACCGTATCTCTGATTTATTTCAGCATCTAATATGTTCTGCATACATATTTTATATCAGTGTGTTATATGAATAATGGGCAGGGTCTGAAACTCGGTGGGCTGGTGTATGTCTGAGTCCATGGTAGTTCAAAGCCCAAATGGGTCGATGTATGATAACCGAGAGTTGCAGGCCTAAAATGCAACCGATATTGGAAATAGGATGGCGGACTACATGCCTAAAATACAATTGATATTGGAAATAAGATAGCCGAAAACTGCAGGCCTAAAATGTAGCCGGGCTAATGGAACCAATGAAATTTGATAGCTGAGATCTATAAGCCTACAATATAGCCGGGCTAATGGAGCCAATAAATCTAATGGCCGAGAGCTGCATGCCAAAAATATAGTCAGACTGATAGCCAATGATATGAAATGGCTGAGATCTGCAAGCCTAAAATATAGTGGGGTTGATAGCCAATGATATGAAACGGTCGAAAGCAGCAGGCTTAAAATGTAGTCGGATTAATAGCCAATGATAAAAGATAACCAAAAGTTACAGGCCTAAAATATAGTCGAGCTGATAGCCAATATGTGAGATAGTCGAGAGCTACAAGTCTAAAATATAACCGGATTGATAGCTAATATTGTGAGATGATCGAGAGTTGCGGGCCTAAATTATAGCCAGACTAGTAGCTAATGATGTGAAATGGCCTAGAGCTGATAACCTAAAACATAACCATTATGATATGCAAATTCGGGCTCTGTTCTCCGTTATGTGGGTATGTGGTGGCTTCTATCATACGGGTGTCATGAGACTTTTGATATGTGTTTCTGTTTCGGATATGATGAGGCATTCTAATATGTATTTCTGCTTTGGGTATAACAAGGCATTTTGATATGTATTTCTGCTTCGGGTGTGATGAAAGATATTTGGATTTGCATTTGTTATCTACTTTTGATATTTGATTTTGAACTCTCCCTCTGATTTTTCATACGTTGTTTTCTGCACGTAATGTCGGTACTTGCTAAGCCTCCACCTAACATTTTTGTATTTTCATCTCTTCGGATTCCCTTGCAGGAGCTAGACGAGATTGGATGTGGCGTCACGTGAACCAATGAGTTTAACGTTTCTATGATGTGGTTGGCATTGATTGTATTCTCTTACTATTTTGATGGGTTTGTTATGGGTTTTATTTCAAAATTGATAATTGGCTAAGAGTAGGCCTTTGGATTGTATAATAAGGATAACTAGATTTATATATATTATGTACACGAGTTGATATTTTGTTTGGATGCCTCTCTTACGATATGTTTGAGTAGGTCATACATATATATATAATAGGTCATGCATATATATATATTGTTCGGACAATGGTCCGATGAGGTCCTTTGCGAGTTCTATTTTGTCAGGTCCTATGTATTTGGGTTTGTCACGCCTGGATATATTTGAAATTTTTTTGTTTAATGTCTAATAATTTATTAGACCTACTAAATTCCAAAACGTGACACGACTACTCGTTCACCCACCCTGACGAAAGGCCCATCAGCGAAACCCACGGAAATACCACTACTTCGGTACTGTATGCCCGGAGCACCGCTCAGACGACTAGAGAAGGGGAAACTATTGTGAGTTTTGACGTGGGGTGTTTAAATGCAAGCTCCACCTGACGCAGTACCGTATGGTGTGTTAAGATGGAAAAAACTATAGCTCGTTCACCCACCTTGACGAGAAGGCCCATCAGCAAGACCCACGAAAGTACCACTACTTCAGCACCGTATGCCCAGAGTACCGCCGAGGCGACTGCAGCAGAGGAAACTATTGTAAGCTTTGACATGGGGTATTTGAATGTTGGCTCCACCCGACGTAATACCGTATGGAGGCGTATTAAGATGAGAAAAACTGTATGCGGAAAGTCTGTTTCTTTGTGCTCTCTCCTCATAAGTTGAGGATTTTGCCTTCGCAACAAGAAGGCTCCAAAAGCTACAGAAAGGGAAACAGGTACCGGAATTCTACTATGTATAATATTAGCAGTCATTGTTGTAGGCATTATTCTTACTCCCAGGCCTCCAGAATCCATTTTCCTTGAATAAGGTTAAAAAAACTCATTAGTACAAATTTTCACCCTATTCCTCGTACTATTACTAGTTCTCAACTTATTCATCGTTATTCTAAATGAGTAACCAAATATGAGAATAAAATTTTCCAACTCTATTCTCATCTTATTCCATTATCTGAGAATAATTATTCTATTCCTATTTTATTCTATTCCAACAAACAAACATGCCGTTAGAGTGTGACAAAAATAGATATCATTATGATTTGCTTTCTCATGAAATATTTTACATGTTCCTTTTTAAGCTAAACAGGTAGTTTATGGAAGAGGGAAGATAAGAATATTACATGATGAAAATAAAACACGCTCGTATGCATGTTTTCCAATTGCCCCATTTAAATGGTAATTGGGACAGCTATGATAATGGTAGTTGTGGTCAAGGCACAAAACCACCCAACAAGATACAGCTATGCCAAAAATTGTACCTCCCCCGAGCAAACCTTGTTTTATTAGTTAAGTCACTAATGCAAATCTTTGGCTCCCAACAGACTAAATAGGTGGATCAAAAGGGGGCAAGGCTTCTGCAATGGGCTATGCCAACAAAACCGAGGGAAGTCACAACTGTCCATCGCAAGTGCTTCAACGTCATTGTCACTTTGTTTACGCATTTGTCTTTTGTCCTTTAGAGGATGGTCACCCATTCATCTAGAATAGGAATAAAAGCACGAAAACTACTCTATCATCTAATTCTAAGGATTGAAATTTTCAGAAACTGCATCAATACACTCACGGGAACAAAGGAACATTTGAAGTGAAATTTATTTGATCTTTTTCTCTAAGTAGATCAGATTCAAAAAGTTAAATGAGTGCAATATGATTAACAGAACTGCTACAGTGGTAAAGCAATACATACCTAGATTTTCCCTCTGTTTCCTTATCATCATTTGCAAGTCCTTCAGCCTTCAACTTTTTACTTATTTCTGCAGCTCTAGCTGATGCTAATTCTGTTGCAGACTTCATTGTGGCAGCACGATTAGCTGCCTGCTGTGCTGTCATTATTTGCTGCATCAGCAGAGCTTGCTGGAATTGCATCTGTTGCATGGCCACTGCCTGCTGCATCATGATGGGCAGCGAAGACGAAGCCAAAGATGCATTTAAAATAGCTGGTTTCTGAGGAAGCGACTTCGCCATCTCCACATTCAATGGGCGGCCACCTACATCCATATTATTTAAAGCAAGAGCAGCAACTGCTTCTTCAGGTTTTGAATATTCTATATATGCAAAGTGCTTTGAATCAGTGATGGAACAGTCTACTACTGTGCCACAAAAACCAAAAAGTTGTTTCAATTGTTCCACCGTGAGAAGTGGGCTCAGATTGCTAACTTGAACTGTTTTTTTCAGCACATCAGCCTTGCCCTCTTTATCTGATACACCTGAATGTAAAAGCAATAAAAGCACAAGGCAAGAAGTATCACATAAGAGCACAAAGATTCTCTTGTAAAGCACCAAAGAATCATTTACACAAGTCCAACTCAGGAGTCAGCTATATAAATTCTCTTTGGTCATTCTGCTCATTTATGGTAGTGCCCTCCGGAAGTAGCAGCTCATTAAGTCCTCCCTACTATCTCAGCCATCACTCCAAGTTTTGCTATGTCTATCCCTCCCCATCCTATTGCCTCAACCCCAATCAACTCCACTCTTTCTACCCACGTGCAATCTGTAGTATGGTTTAAATTACCAAATAAATACTCTTCCCTCATCTTACCTTCAACAGACAAACTCATCGTGAAAATGTTCAACTAGCCACAGAAATTAAATGGTGAACTCAGCCAAACAACCAAACATATACCAGATTCACTCCCCCAAACACCTCCGAAAAGTACCATACCCTGCATTTTAATTCCCAATCTCAAACCTAAATAAGTAATGATGCTCCTTTTACATAATGCATACCTGGTCACACATTCTGAAACTATGAAACTGGTACACGTGGAACCAAGGGTCAAAGAAAGGTCCTAAAGATAATTGTAAGTTTTTTCTCACAACATATCATACAATGACAAAGCCAAACAAGCAAGCATGCAGATGGTGGTAAAACGCAAGACGAAGGAGCTAATACCAGCCAAAACTTTTGATGATTGAGATTGAGCTTGCATTTGTGCCGCATGAGCTTGTTGAAGAGCTTGAGCAGCCATGATGGCCTGAGCCGCAGCCATTGCAGCAGCTGAAGGGGCAATAGGCACCTGACTAAGAGTCCCCATGGTGGTGGTTGCAGCTATTGCAGTCATCAGTAAATTATGGGGCGGGTGATTGAATTTGCAATCTGTTTTAAAACACCGACCATTAAGGTACTCCCGACATACTTCCCCTAAAGATGCTCCAATACCGGGTAAAGTTACTCCACCAGAGGCACCAGGAACAAGTCCAGGAATCATTCCAAGCAATCCAGGAAAAGCCCCAGGAACAGAAGCAGAGTAATTTGGCATGTTTTGATTAATGAGATTGGTAAATGTAGTTGTTGGCGCCAAGCCCAGAAGTCCCCCTGAAGAATTACCTGCAAAAATGTAAGGAATGGCAATCCCAACTTTTAAAATGTAAATAAAGTTTAAAAAAAATGATTAAAAATTTATAAAAACTCTTCATAGTTGAAAGCAACTCAGATTCAAAATTATCAACCAGGAGATATTTGTAGTTTAATTAGCAATGTCATACGATTGGCCAGTCATGACACAGTTATATTGGACAGTCTGCATTAAAATGGATCATGAAAATCTTGAGAACCTTTTGAAGCAAAGCATCAATACTAGCGTTCAACAAAGGGAATAAACAAGCCTTTGGGGTTAAATTTAAAAATTCAATACAAGCAGCAAAGTGGAAACAATGTCAGATGATTCTCCAAGTCGGCTATCAGAAGTAGGTTCCCAAAATGCTGTTTCCATCATGACTCCAGCTTCAGAAATTTAGGGGATTCAAAAACTAAAGAACCTGTACCAAGGTGTTGATAAACCATTCCTCCATTATAATTCAACAGCTATCAAGAGGCGTTCAGATTTTTTTTAAAAAAGTTGAACATTAGCGTGGGATGGTGTATTGCTCAAAGCAGTCCACTTCTCACCCTTAACAGTCAACACTCCAGATTCGAGATACTTAAAGAGTTATCTACCGGCCTGTTCTGAAGAAGGTCTTGCGACAATTGGCCGAAGTCAAATATAATCATATATCATGTATGTGAGGGAAACAAAAATAATAAAAATAGTATCAGTCTGGATTACTTCAACAATTGCCCATTCCGAACCAAGCATGGAGTCACTCAAGCCGCGATTTCATTGAAAGGCTAACTAAGTCTTTCCAGGAAAAAAGCCATGTTGGTTACAGACAATGGGTTCACAAATTATGCACATTTCACAGCCCTAATAGCCTACACAATACCTCCAATTGTTTGTCTTCCTTGTGTCCCTTCTGAAAAAAAACAATTCAACCCTTCATCATTCGTATAGTGAGATCAGATTTATGATTCAAGGCTTAACCTATAATCATTCGGGGCCAAATGCTTACTAAAAGGCATAGCCAGCCCGTTGCCTAAGGGTCAGAAGCATGCATTTCTAGGACCAGGTGATCCAGTTATAATTTCCTCTGAACTACATGCATCTCAAGGAGCCCAACTGATCCAAATTCTGAATGAGCATAACTCTGCAATTGGATGGACTATAGTAGATCTCAAGGGTATAAGTCCTCCGGTTTGTTCTCATAAAATCAATTTGGAGGAAGGAGCTAAAGCCTATAGAGACCCCCAATGTAGGTTCAAACCCACCATGAAAGAAGTTGTGAAAAAAGAAGCAATGAAGCTGTTAGATATGAGTATTATCAGCCCAATTTCTGAAAATAAATGAGTCAGTCCTATGCAGACGATCCCTAAGAGTCTGGTGTCATAGTAGAAAAAAATGAAAATGGTAAATTAGTTTATACAAAAGTTGTGACTGGATGGTGAATGTGCATTGACTACAAAAAAATTAGATGTCGTCACCCGTAAAGACCATTTTCCTCTTCTCTTTATTGACCAAATCTTAGAGAGGGTGGCAGGTCATCCATTTTATTGCTCCTTTAAGTTATTAAGGGTACAACCAAATAGAAGTTACTTTAGAAGACGAGGTTAAGACCACTTTTACTCGCCCCTTTGGCACATATGTTTTCCACATAATGCCATTTGGATTATGTAATACCATTGCCACCTTTCAAAGGTGCATTATGAGCATTTTAGTGACATGGTTAAAAATTGCATGGAAATGTTCATGGATGATTTGTCTTTCTTTGGGGACTCTTTTGATGCTTTTCTGATGAATTTGGAAAAAAGTGTCGGAATGTTGGGAAGAAAAGAGCCTTGTGATGAATTGGGAGAAGGGCCATTTCAAGGTATCTTTTAGCATTGTGTTGGGCCAGATTGTTTCATCAAGGGGATAGAGGTTGATCAATCAAAAGTTGAGTTGATTTCTAATCTATTCACCCCTAAGACTGCCAGAGATGTTAAGAAATTCCTAAGTCACACTGGTTTCTATAGAAGGTTCATACGAAATTTTTCAACAATATCTAAACCCCTATGTAACCTTCTGTCACACAATGCTCTGTCAGCATGTCAAGAAGCATTTAGAATGCTAATTAGCAAGCTAATGTCTAGTCCAATAATGCAACCACTGAATTGGAGCTTACCTTTCAAAATCATGCCTGACAATAGTGATTATATAGTTGGCGCAGCCTTAGGTCAAATAAGAGAGGGAAAACCCTTTGTCATCTATTATGCTAGTAGGACCTTAGATAATGTCCAAATGAACTACTCTAACACTGAAAAGGAACTACTAGCAGTTGCATCCACATTAGATAAAATCTGTGCATATTTGATTGGATCCCCTATTATTATTTTCAGATATCATGCAGCCCTTAAGCACCTTCACACAAAGAAGGATACTAAGGCACAGCTCTTTAGGTGGATTTTGCTTTTGCAAGAATTTGGTATCACCATCAAGCACAAAAAGGGTGCGGAAAACATTGTAGCCAACCACCTCTCAAGGCTTACTATCAAGAACACTACTGATAATTTGCCAATCCAAGATGATTTTCCAGATGAGAATCTATTTTCTATCAGGGGCCTACCATGGCATGCAGACATTGTAAATTATCTAGTGGTAGATGAAATTTCATCTCATTAGAGCACTCAAGATAAAAGGAAATTCATGGTCAAGGAAAGAAATTTTTATTGGGATAATCCTTATTTGTTCAAATATTGCCCCGATCAAGAAGATGAGTTCCCACCAATGAGACTACTAATGCACCAGAATTTTGTCATTCCCAAGCTTCTGGAGACCATTTTTTACAAAGAAAAATGCTAGAAAGATTCTGCAATCTGGGTTTTATTGGCCATCGCTATTTAAAGACACCAATATTTATTGTCATTCTGGTGAGAGGTGCCAAAAGTTGGGAGCCTTGTCTAGACGTAATATGATGCCTTTTGACCCTATCTTGGTGACCAAAATTTTTGATTGCTGGGCTATTGACTCCATGGGACCTTTTCCTCCCTCCTTTGGTTATCTATATATCATGTTACAGTAGATTATGTATCTAGAAGGGTTGAAGCAACATCTTGTAGGAGTAATGACAATACAACAATGATTAAATTTCTAAAGAGAAATGTGTTATCCCGTTTCAGAACACCACATGCTATCATTAGTGACTCGAAAACACATTTTTGCAGGCTTTGATGAAAAAATACAGGGTTGTACATAAGATTTCAACACCAGACAAGTGGACAGGTAGAACTTGCTAATAGGAAGATTAAGCAAATTTAAGAAGGGGGAAAAAATAGTTAACCCCAACTGTACAGATTGGTTGTTGCGACTATCCTATGCGCTTTTGGCTTACCACACGGCTTTCAAGACCACCCTAGGCATGTCAACTTATGGGCTCATTTTTTGTAAATGTTGTCACACACCCATTGAGCTAGAGCATAGAGCATATTAGGCTATAAAGCACTTAAATTTTGATTTGGCTGAAGCAAGTAATATTAGGAAATTCTAGATAACCAGGTTAGAGGAGTCGCAAAATGAAGCCTATGAGAACTCTAGAATATACAAGGCTAAAATGAAAACATTTCACGATAAGAACATCCTTAGAAAACAGTTTGAACCAAATCAACGCATATACTTATATGATTATAGGCTTCATCAGCACTCGAGAAAACTACGATCTAGGTGGACAGATCCTTTCATGGTAAAGCGTGCATTTGAGAATGGGGCACTTGAAATCAAGGACACTAGAGATGGTAGAGTGCTTGAGGTAAATGGCCAAAGATTGAAGTCCTTGAGAGGGAAGCACCCATAGAAGATGGCATTTGTCTTGTAGATCCCATCTACGAGAAAGAAACCCTAGGTTAAATTGATTTTAAATTTTAATTTTTTGTTCTATTTTTTTTTAATTTTTTGCATTATGTTATGTCTATTTTTATTTCTAGTATAGTGCTAGTGCTTATGAATTAAAGACAAAAGAAGAAAAGAAACAGGAGAAGAAACAAAGAAAATAAAAATGAGAAATTAATAAGTCAAGAAGATATTCACAGCATATTGTGAAATGTGATATTATGGCAAGAAGATAAAGGGGGTGTTCGATATAAGGGAGCGCAGACACACGGAATCTGGACAAAGGGATTGGAGCAGAGAAGTATTAGTTAGGAGCAAATTGTATGCTTCAAAAGAGTCATAAAGAACTAATTCTTTGGTTAGGCCAGGGATGAACTCATTTTGACAACGATATTTTTAATTTTATTTGATTTGTGTATTATTCTTCAATGTTAATAAAACTCTAATTCATTATCCTCTCATATTATTATATTTGGATAATTTGTACCAATATTCTTCATAAATTTAGTAACTTTTTTTCTATCAAATTGTGTGCTGCTTAATTATTTTTAATGAAAATTGTCCATTTTGTTGGATTGATTTCTTGCTACACTATTGCGTGTGGGTATATTGTTGTACTTAAAATCTGAGTTTAATAAAATAGCAATCTGGAACTGTTAATAAAACGTTTGATTTTCTAGAGTTACCTTTAAATTATCTTGGATTTCAATGTTATATTTTCTGTTTAGATAATCTGGTGCTATAATCTCTAATTGAGTTATTTAATAGATCAAACATGAATAAAAATATAAAAGTCAAGTAAGGGATTCCTGATACATTTTCCATTTTGATATTACTATATAGTCCTTTTTTTAGTATTGCTAGTATCTCTCTGAGGAATCGACACCCTAATCTATACAGCGATAACCTCATTATTCTTTGTGCGTAATCACCATCATTCAGTGGTCAAATTTGGCTAATGAAGGATAAACCTTGGAGGAATGGAGCTTTATTCAAGCTTACTTTTTCTAGTTTTGATCCTTGAGGACAAGGATCCTTTCAAAATCAGGGCAGTAGTATGATCTAGAGGCTGCTCAAATTAAGCATTGTTTTGCACCTAGATTCCAGAAATTGACCATTCTTAGTGCTTCAAAGTTTGTTAGGCAAATGGGAATTCTAGAAAGTTCTCTTCAGAGTCATCGGCATCAAGACAGTTTTTTAGTATGATAATTATTTGTAAAAACATGCAAATGATTTCAGCTATAAATAAGACAAACGTCATGAAGTCAGACAATGCCAATGAAATGCATAGTCGCCTTGCTCGATTCAGCAATCTCTCTGAATTTCCACTTGTTTCTCTCAATGGTCTCCCTTCTCTCCACTTCAAATCCCCTCTCAAAGGCATAGTCAATTGCATCCACATGTCTTGTAAAAGCCTTACTGTTTTTCTTTACTCATTAGCTAATTACTCTCCCATTAAAAGCATAATACTAGCCGATGAATGCGCGTGCCAATGAATCAAATGATATATAGGACGATTACCTGTACTGAAGAAGACCGGAAACGGACTACCCATGATGGACTTCCCGTTGCACTCCACATTGACCATGTAATTTCCTCTCTTTGGGACGACGTAAGTAACCGCATACGTCCCATCCCCTTGATCCTTCACAACACTATCTATATCCGATCCCCCAACACCTAACGCTGGACTAACCTTCACCTTAATCTGTGCACCCCCATTAAGGATTTTTCTTCCATCAGAGTCCTTTGTAGTCACCATAAACGTACATGCAGCATTCGCTGCGCCTCCTGCAATCCCAGCTCCTGCTGCCGTGCACTTCGTATGGTCTACCGGCCCAATGGGCTTATTCACCAGCTCCTCCGCATCTTCAGCCTCGCTGTCCGATAATGATGCTGCCTCACGTTGTTTATTCATGTCTACATCCTTGAAAGTAGCTTCAAAGGCTGCTTTGGCGGCCGCTGCTTTCTCAGCTTCGCTCTTCAGTTTTGCTTCTTCAGCTTGCTTCACCCATACTGGCTTAGCGACTACCAGATTCGGATCAGCCATAGGGCTTAATTTGTTGGCAAACTAGACAAAATCAATGCAAAGCTAATTTCCCCCAAAAAAATAGAAAAAAATCAACAAATTAGCGATAAAATTAAACGCGAATAAAGCAAATCAAAACTCAAAACTTAAATAAAAAACGCTTATATTCGACGCGGTCTGATAGCTGGTATATTTCGTGACCCCTGAAAAGACAAACAAAACCCTAAATTAGTGATTTGATGGTGGAGATCGGGAATGTAGTTTCTCCGATGAAGGTGAAGGAAGAACGCGAGGGCTGGTGATGTGCGGTTGTAGAGGATGAGGATGAGAGGAGGGCAGGAAGATGAACAGACAAGGCCAGACGCCTAATCGTGGTGAAGGCACGATTTTTGCGTGAGGTGGCGGTTTTAAAAACATGCTCTGTCTGGTTTGGAATCTCTCTCTCCCATTGAAGCAATGAAGATTAGTGGACGTCTGGCGAAATGCTCAGCCTCAATCCCTATTTCTCATCGATGAGTTCATGACGAGGGGGAGGAGCATGGTGGTGGTATGGAACCCGCGAAGGAAAGGATTTCGGGTTGGTAAAGGTGAAGCTGAAGATCGATTGTGGCGCCTGATGGTGATGGTAGTTTGTTGGGTGAGGCATGGGTTGGAGTTTGCGGTTGTGATTACGGAAGAAGTGGTGGAGGATGAACAGTACCAAATAGAGAAGCCACAAGTGAGTAGGGATTTACTGACCAATTGTGCTCGATTTGGTTGAGCAATTGACTGATTTCAACAAGGGAGTGATAGATTTGCGCTGTAGTGGAGGTGGTGATGGCGATCTGGTCAGCATGTTGTCGGATGGTCATCGTCTGTTGCTGGACAATCACGGCAACATTCTTCACCTCCTTCACAAGTCTTGCAACGGCAGCTTCGAGCACTTCGAGGGCTTGTTCTTCGGCCATCGTCTCCTCTGTTTTTGTCTCAACAATAGCACTATTTGATACATGCTCCATGGCTGTATCGTGGTAAGCGACTGCGAGAGGGTGAGATTGATGGGAAGAGGAGAGTTCTGGCAAAGGAGATAGGGTAAACGAGAGGAAAACAAGGAGCACAAGAGCTAGAGAGTTCGAGTGAGAGAGAAAGAGAGCGAGGTGAGCAAGAGAACCGAGTAACCGACCGAGAAAAGGGCAACCACCCCTAGCCCATCAAAAACAAAAAATAGTAAGGAGGGGCTGAAACACAACTGAAAACAAAAAAGGTCTGAGTATAAAAATAAAACAGAAAGCGTTAGTAACAGAAACCAAACCCACACAATAGCTAACTGGATCATCTCTTCTGAGGGTCTGAATTTGGGAGACATGGCGTAACAGTTAGGTAATATTGGAAAATCATCCAAGGAGCTTAGTAAGGACCTTAATATGGTCCTATTTGTTAAATCTGATTAAATAGCAATTGAAGTCCACATCTATCTCCTTGAACCTTCCTTTCGGATTTCATATGCCATGGATTCTATCACAGAGAGTTTTCTTACGAAAGGAATGTCCCAACGGTTTCACAATCACAAAATGTTCCCAATCCTTGGCCAACTTAGATTTTAGCCTTTCAGATAGAGTGATTAGAGGCCACTTACCCGAAAAGTTAACCACAATGTTGTCGTCTTCAATTATATTTTCTTACATTTCGTCCACGTTCTTCCT
Source organism: Nepenthes mirabilis (assembly GCA_025585075.1). NCBI lineage: Eukaryota > Viridiplantae > Streptophyta > Magnoliopsida > Caryophyllales > Nepenthaceae > Nepenthes > Nepenthes mirabilis. Next base: position 21,332 of record JAODPA010098496.1, read on the forward strand.
TTGGTCCTATCCCTTACTCATCACCATGTCCCTAAATGGCAGTTTCTTCTTGAATGGGTCATCGATTTACGGTGCCACCTTCTGCCAAACAATGGTGTCGTGAATCCGGTTGTCTTTGTTTTCAAGCTCCATTCCAGTTGTTTGGTTGAGTAGGGATACGGCGGCTCTCTACTGTTTTTTCCTTTGGCGTAGGTAATTGTCGGCGGTGATACTGGTGGGAGGGCTTTTGATGGGGGTCGACGAGAGGTTTTCGAACCCTAGAATCGGGAGCTTTCAGGATTTGGTTTGTTAGTAAGTATCCATTTGACTTTTGAGAGGTGTCTTAGATTACGTGTATATGGGGTTTGAGGGGTTACGAGGTTTTATGAATTTACTACGACCAAATTCGTGTGTGTGAGCGATG
>JAODPA010098507.1:0-21835 GCA_025585075.1 Nepenthes mirabilis
ATTATTATTATTATTATTATCACTATTCCCACATTATTCCTCGTACTATTCTACAAACTAAACAAAAAAATATTCTGTTCCCATCCTGATGCGTCCTTGGATCCGAATTTTAAACAGATTCGGGCTGATCTGCTTAACTAGTTCCGGCTCCGTTCACCGAGTTAGGATCCTGCACACCACTAAATAAACAGGAGATCAGTGTGTCGGCGAGAAGTTATTCCACCGAAAACACTCCGATGCTTAAGTCAATAAACAGCTTTCGAAATCTGAAAAGGTAATTGGAAATGATAATTGAGAGGGAGAGTGTAAGACTGCGTAGGATTCCAGATGAAAGAGAGGCAATGTCGTCTCTTAAATCTAGATGGTGGGTGAAAGCAGTAGGCGTCCGTCAACAGGAAGAGCGTCTGTATGCCTTTGATTTGTGTTCTTTCTCTCACTGCGTTTGGATGCTTCGCAGAGAGAGAGAGTACGAAATCGTCCGGGAATGCGTAGCCGAGAACGTATGTTTTTTTGAATAACAAAAAGTCGTAAGTCTGTGTAGTAGAAAGCATAGTAGTCAGTGTGCCTTGAGTGAGGACTCCAGGGCTTATTTTAATGGTGGTCGAATGATCTTCCTTGGTTGGAAGGTGTGATCTCCTGTGCCATGTTTAGGCGGCCTCCCTTGTGAGGAAGGTACGAGTTGCCTAATTAGCTGGGATTGCTTCCTTCTCTGGCGGGTAGCGGCTTTCCAAATTACCTACCTTCCTTTCGTATATATTACCGTTAGAAGGTTCCAATTGGCAGGAATTGGGAAGATCTGGCGCCTTCCTTATGGGAAAGGTGCCGATCTTGTCAATATATTTTTTTGGAGCTGGTTGGATTTATAGAAGGCGCAAAATTAGGAAAAGAGCCGTTGCTAACCGCCTACTAGATCGTGGGCCCAGGTGGGCCAGACCCGTAGAAGCCTTCTTATTTTTGGGCCTATTGCTACAGTGATTACGGTCAACGCTTGAGTTGACCATCCTGAGCGTAAATTGGCCGCCCGCCTGTGCCTTAGTAGGCCAACGCTGGCGTTGACCGTCGGGCATGCGTTTGGGCCTTTCAGGATTTGGGCCTTCTTTGATTATTGGGCCAGTCGAATTACAGTTTACCCATCACTAGCCCCCCATACTAGTGGCTAGGATTCTGGCCTCTGGCATGTTCATAATAGGATGCTCCTTATTGTCCTTTGCTGCTTGAAAATTTCAGAGAACTCCATGAAAGGGTGAGGCGTTGATCAAATCTGTTGACCATCCTGGTCAGATTCCGGAAAGAAAAGTTGACCGGATCTGTTGACCGTCTTCAGTCAGATCAGGAGAAGAAAGTTGACTGGATTTGTTGAACGTCTTTAGTCAGATCCAAAAAAGAAGGTTGACTGAATCTGTTGACCGTCTTTGGTCAGATCCGAAGAAGAGAGTCGACCGGATTTGTTGACCGTCCTTGGCTAGATCCGGAGAAGAAAGTTGACCAGATCTATTGGTCGTCCTTTGCCAGATCCGGAGAAAAAAGTTGACCGGATATGCTGACCGTCCTTGGTCAGATTTGGAGAAGAAAATTGATCGGATCTGTTGACCGTCCTTGGTCAGATCCGGAGAAACCGGAGAAGAAAGTTGACCGGGTCTGTTAGCAGTCTTTGGCCAGATTCCGGAGAACTTTGTATGAGCCCTGAGTGACGCGTGACCATTAATTGGCCTGTCAGGTTAAAAGTGGACATGTGTCTTCACACGGTTGAACCACTATCCCAGCTAATAATGCGTCAAAAGATTTGTTCAAAAGAGACCCATTCGGAATGCGACACGTGGTAGGAATGATGGCGTGCCTTCTCGAAGACGTTTAAGTCGTCCACACTTGCCCGTTAGGTTTCCCTCCTTTATACTTAGTATTTTTTCACGCCTTTTTCTCTACTTCTTCGTCTTAAACCTGCTTTCCCATCCTCCTTCTATAATTTCAGAAAAACCCTAACCTTCCTGCAAGCATGACTTCGACTTCTGTTGCTGACATTCCCTCTATTCTTCGAGAAGGTAACGTCAAAGAGTTATGCATAGAGTTTAACATTCCCAAGGACATTACGTGGAGGGTCCCGGAGAAGGATGACAGAACCTTTGCGCCATCGGCTGGACACGTGACCACGTACGAGGCCCACCTGAGGAGCGGCCTTCATCTTCCTCTCCCAGACGATTTAAAGTCGATCCTTCAGGCCTTGCAGGTCCCCATCGCACGGTTTCACGCAAATGTTGTACGGTATTTGTGTACTTTCTGCATCTTTCTCCACAAGCATTCTCGGCGGTTAACTATGCCGATGGTAAAGGGTCTGTATAAGATCAACCTAGGTGGAGAGTGGGTCTCCCTGGTTCCACGCAGTGGCCTGAAGGTAAATACGGCCATCTACGACTCGTTGGAGATTGGGGCCTGAGTATGACTGAGACCAGGCCCCTGGCCAAGGATTGGGGCCAGGTGCCCAATGTTTACACTGGGACATTGTCAGAGGCTGAGACAGCATCCCTAGAGTGGCTAAGGAAGTCAGTCAAGATCCACATCTCTAATTTTAAGAGAAACTTCTTGGTTTCCCAGGCCGAGACCAAGAAGGTGAATTGGGGTCCGCCCTCTCCCGTCCAGAAGTTCAAGGCACCGCCGCTGGCGGTCATGATGCGACTGGAGGACTCCAGGGGCCGGCTCATCCGTCCCCGCCCGACTGACGACGACTTCATCGGCCCCAGGCCCAAGAGGATGGCTGTGGAGATGCCCTCCTCATCGTCTTCAGGGCCAAACTACATCGCTGTAGGGATTTGCAGCAGTCCTGGCAGCGCTACTAGGATGGAGAAGATGTTTGAGGACATGTTGGAAACTGAGGCCGGAGGTGTAATACTGGCGTAGCCTGCGCCACGGGTGGTTCTTCAAGCGGCATCGATGGAGATTTTACCAGAGCTAGCCTGTGAGACACCGGTGGAGGCGCAGGAGCCGTCAATCGGCTCACCAGCCATGTAGTTGCCGGCTGAGCAGCCGGTGATTGACCTCGATCCTCCTGCGGCTACAGCGGAGGCCGTCGCTAGGAAACCTGCTGCCGCCGCGGACGACATTGATGAAGGTCTCCTGGAGGACATCTTGGAGGAGGCCGCCGCCAGCTCCGCTCGTGAGGGTATCGCTTCCAGCCCGCCGGCGCTGGAGCAGGACTTGGAAGCCAGGCTTGATAGGCCCGCATGGAGAGTCTGGGAAGTATAATTTTCTGTGACGCTTTCTACGCAACTTCTCCTTTAAAGTCTTTGACTTGCTTTATCGTTTAAAGCAGAAGGAGAAAGTGCTGGATGCCGTTGCAAAGGCAATTGACCAGCGAGACCGGGTGATCTCTGACAGGGAGGCAGAGATTGCCTGGCTGGACGCGAAACTGGCGGTTTCGAGGGCGGAGCACCGATTGGATGTTGCCACTTTGCAGACCGTTCTGGCCGACACAGAGGCTGAGAACACAAGCCTGAGAGAGGAGAACGCTCGGCTGCGGGAGGAAAACGAGCGAATTACTGGGCACCTTAGCCAACTTGGCGGGCAGTTGACAGAGCTGGAGAACTGCCTGAGCCTCTGGATACGCCCCCACGAGATTGAGCGAATGATGTGGACGCGGATATGGGAAGGGGTCAATATGTATCGGCGTATCGCACGGCTTATTGACCTTAATTTTCCGATGGACCTGCTTAATATGTCAAATAGGTCCGCCCAGACCGACAAAAGTCTAGTGAGGGATTCGCGAGACGGTCAGGCGCCGCCTCCCAAGCTTTTTATAGATTTTTGGTCTTCCCTTTTTACTTGTATCATGTATAATGTAATACATTTGATAGCAATAAAATGAGAATTCTCCCACTTTGTATCTATTTCTTTTTACTGCTTTAGGTTTGTATGTTTGCTGTACTGAATGGCCAACTGAGTCGACTAACGGCCATTGCATTACTACCAAAGGAATGGAATCCTTAGGTTTTTTTTGTAGGTAGTTGTGTATGTGTTAGTCGGCCTAGTAGTGGTGGCTTGTGAGTAAAGCTTGGTGGCGCTGCCCAAGTGTTGACTTGGGCGGCTAGCCTTGGAGAAGAATTTTTCTCCTTTCGACCATTGTTGATTGATCACACTATCACCTCGTGAAGGAGGTCGTTGCATGTGCTGCGTTAGCCCCCTAAGATTTTGACCACTAATGGGCTACTTGGATGACCGAGATTTAGATTCGACCACCTATGGGCCTCCTGGATGACCAGAGTTTAATACGACTGCTAACGGGCCACTCGGATGATTGAGGTTCATACTAGACCGCTTATGGGCCACATGGATAACCAAGGTTTAAGTACGACTGCTAATGGGCCGCTCGGATGACCGAGATTCATATTCGACCGCTTATGGGTCGCCTAGATGACCACGGTTTAGTAATGAGAGGGTAAAGACCCTCCCCACTTAGGGGCAGTTTAGGTCGGATAAACCTGCAAGACAAACATATATATATACATGCATACATAAAAGAGAAGGCAACATGCTAAGGAAACACTTGTTTTGACAAATTAAAACAAGCAGGGGAATGCATGCACACAATAATGCAAGTACATACCTGGGTCCCTTATTGGAAGTAGTGTTCGAGGTGGATCGCGTTCCACGTTCGTAGGACCAATTTTTTATCCTGATTTCGGAGTTTGTACGCTCTGTTTCGTAGGACGACGGAAACTAGGAAAGGCCCTTCCCAATTAGGGGAGAGCATGTTGCGGCCAGCCAATTTGCCTATGGCCTTGACGCCTTTTAAGACCAAATATCCAACATCGAATTATCGCGCCTTTATCTTTTTGTTGTAGTATCGGGTAATTCGACGTTGGTAGGTCGCTGTCCGTATCCTGGTGGCGTCGCCGGTTTCCTCCAGCAAATCTAAGTGTTCCCTAATTGTTTGGGAGTTACCCCGTGGGTCAAACGATTCCATCCTAAGACTTGGAAGCCCGTTTTCGACCGGGATTACCGCTTCAGTCCCGTAGCAGAGACTGAAGGATGTCTCACGCGCTAGTTCTTCTGGGTTTGTCTGGTAAGACCAGAGAACTGAGAGGAGCTCGTCTACCCATGAGCCCCCTGCGTCTTCCAGCTTGGTCTTTAACTCGTGAAGTAGCATTCGGTTTATGACTTCCACCCGTCCATTCGCTTGGGGGTATGCCACCGAAGTGTAGACCAACTTGATACCAAGGCTGGCGCAATATTTGGTAAAGCGTTTCCCTAAAAATTAGGTCCCGTTGTCGGTCACAACGACCTCTGGGATGCCAAATCTGCAAATAATATTCTGGCGAAGGAATTCAAGAGCGTTGTGCTCTGTAATTTTTTCCAGTGGGATGGCCTCGATCCACTTGGTGAAGTAGTCGATGCCCATGATTATGAACTTCCTTTTCCCCGTAGCAATGGAAAATGGGCCGAGAATATCAAGCCCCCATTGCACGAAGGGCCAAGAGGCCTGAAGCGACTTCAGGTCAACGGACGACTGATGGTGAAGGTTACTGTGAAGCTGGTAGCTTTCACACTTTTTCACAAATTCGAACGCGTCATTTTTCATCGATGGCTAGTAGTAGCCCTGCCGCATGATCTTGAAGGCTAAGTTTTTTCCGCCAACATGTGCTCCGCAAAGTCCGAGGTGCACTTCGTCGAAGGCGTAGTCAGCCTCTTCGGGAGTTAGGCATCAGAGGTATGGGGTTGAGTAACCACGGCGATATAGCTGCCCATCAACAGTATACTAGTCGGCTATCTTTTTTATTTGCTTAGCCTTCTCTGCGTCTTCTGGCAACGATCCGTAAGCCAGATATCTAAGGTAGGGCATCATCTAATTTTTCGTTTTAAAAATCTGCATCGTCTCCTACTTCTCTATGCTAGGAGCGTTCAAAATCTCCTTGATATTCCTCGAATACTGTTCTAGATTTTCGGCTGCAGCAGCTCTAGTCAATTGGTCTGCCTTCCAATTTTCAGTTCTGGGAATATGAACCAGGGTTAGTTTGTCAAAACCCTGGGCGGCCTCCCTCGCCTTTGCCAAGTACTTGGCCAGGTGAGGGTTGCTTACCTCGAAATCTTCATTAACCTGATTAACGATCAGTTCGGAGTCGCTGTAGACCGCCCACATCTTAGTAGAACACTCCTTTTCTTATCGTAATCCAGCTAACAGGGTTTCGCATTCGACAACGTTATTGGTAGTCGAGAAACCGAATCTGAGGGAATACTTCACCTCAAACCCATCTGGGGTCGTGAGGACCACTCCAGCACCACTGCCGACATCCGTAGACGATCCGTCTACGTGGAGTACTCATTTTGAAACTCTGTCAAACTGTACTGCACTTTCTGCGGGCTGTTCTTCGAGAACTGGGGTTGTGATCTCAATAATAAAGTCAGTTAGAGCCTGCACTTTTACAGCAGGTCTGGGCCAAAATTCGATGTCGAACTCGCCCAACTCGATAGCCCACTTCACCAGCCACCCCGAAATATTGGATTTCTGGAGAATATTTTTTAGGGGCTAGTTAGTGAGGACCATTACGCGGTGCGCCTGAAAGTATGGCCTTAACTTTCGCGTTGAGAATATTAGTGCTAAGACCAATTTTTCTGCGCGCGAGTAAAGCGTTTCGGGGCCAGTCAGCATTTTACTCACGTAGTAGACCGGTCATTGGGTGTCGGAGTCTTGGCGTATGAGGACGAAACTGAGAGATACCTCCGACACTGCCAGGTAGAGATACAGCTCTTCCCTACCCTTGGGCGACACCGGCAATGGCGGGCTGGCCAGATACTGCTTCAATTCATTGAAGGCTGTCTGGCAATCTACTATCCATTGAAATCCATTGGATTTGTCGCTCTTAGGGCCTTAAAGAAGTACCGGTACTTGTCGCCAGATTTCGCGAGGAAGTGAGACAACGCTGCTAGCCATTCGCCGGACGTCCTTTACGCTCCATGGGGGAGCCATGTCTGCGAGGGCCTTAATCTTCTCTAGGTTTGTCTCAATCCCCTGTTGGGAGACGATGAAACCCAAGAATTACCCGAAGCTACCCCGAAGACATACTTAGCCGGGTTTAGTTTCATACGATACTTGCGGAGCACCTCAAACGACTCTACCAGGTCACAGATGTGATCGCTGGTGATTCTACTATTGACGAGCATGTCGTCGATGTAGACTTCCATATTGCGACTGATCTGTTTTTCAAACATCTTATTCACCAGTCGTTGATAGGTTGCTCCAGTATTTTTCAGTCCGAAGGGCATCACTTTGTAGCAATAGGTGCCCTGATCCGTCATGAACGAGGTGTGCTCCTCGTCTTCCGGACTCATTCGGATCTGGTTGTAACCCGAATAGGCATCCATGAAATTTAGCAGTTTATCCTCGGTCGTCGAGTCAACCAGAAGGTCAATCCGGAGCAAGGGAAAGCTGTCCTTTGGGCAGGCTTTATTAGCGTCAGTGAAATCGACGCACATCCGCCATTTTTCATTACTTTTCTTTACCATGACGACGATAGAGAACCAATCCGGGTAGTGGACTTCTCTAGTAAATCCTGCATCTAATAGTTTCTTCACCTCCTCCCGGATGGCGATCAAATTTTCTATGGAGTGGTTCCTCCACTTCTGCCAGACGGGCTTCTGGTCAGGATCAAGCCCTAACTTGTGGATTATCACCTCAATCGAAACCCCAGGCATGTCTGCTGGAGTCCACACGAAAATATCAGTATTCCATCGTAGGAACGTGATCAGTTTATCGCGTAGTGTTCCGTCAAATGAGCCGTCGATCTGTACACACCTTTCCAGTTCCTCTGGGTTCAGTTGGACCAGATTTGTGGCTTCGCCGGACTGCGCCTACTGTAGGGTTATCTCGTCTCGATGATCGAGTTTTCCAACCGTTCTAGTGCTGCCGTTTGGGGTTATTTGAGACATGTAACATGTCCGCCCAATAACTTGATCGCCTAACACCTCTTCTACACTATAAGGCGTTGAAAACTTCATCTTAAGGTGTGGAATCGAGGTGACTGCCCCAAACGCTATTAGGCACAGCTTACCTAGTATGGCGTTGCAAACAGAAGGCAGGTCGACCATCAAGAAGGTGAGCGTACGACTCACTGTTTTTGGATATGTGCCCAGGGTGACCTCCAATTGGATTGTCCCTTGAACGGGCACTGGCTTGTTGTCAAGGCTATACAGTGGGCCCTCGATAAGTTTTAATTGGTTCTTTTTTAAGCCTAATTTAAAGAAAGTATTCAAGTAAAGCAAGTCCTTTAAACTACTATTATCAATAAACACTCACTTCAACTGGTAGTCGACACTACCGTCTGAAACAAGCGCAGATACAACAAGGGGGTCAGCATGGGAAGACATTACATGAGTCAAGTCATCATCACTGAAACTAATTGTGTTGTCCGCCGTGCACTGCTTCTTCCTCCCAGTCTGCTGCTCCTTGTCGTTGGCTGGATTTTTGGCAGATCGGGTGGTGACCATATTGACCACCTCTGCTGCAACCCGGTTTCGGGGAGGAGACGACTCCTACCCTTCTCCGCCGGCTGTTCCAGAACTCTGCCCAAGGCCATTGACAAACCTGGTGAGGTGGTCTCTGCGAATCAACTCCTCGATCTCCCTCTACAATGTCTTGTAGTATTCAGTAGAATGTCTAGCAGAGCGGTAAAAATTAAAGTATTTCGACTGGTTCCTGGTGTCCTTCAGTGGTTTTAGCCACTTCAGGAATTTTTTTCTGCGGATCTGCATAAGGACATTTGAGCTTGTGTTCGTCAGGGGCATAAAGCTAGTGGGCCCGTAATCTCTGCATTCTGGCGGGCCAGTTCTGTGCTGCTTTCGACAGGAGTGATCGTCGTCGCTGTATTTTCTTTTTCCCTCTCCAGGAAATGGGCGAGGCTGGTCTGCTCGTTCTGGGCGTTTGGCTTCATTGGCTTCCTCTACCGCCGCGTAAGCCCGAATGATTGACTCCGCCTCACGGAAGGTTTGGGGATTCTTGTGGGCCAAGTGCTTGAAGAAGTCCCCATAGGTTAGCGCAGAGATAAAACTGCCCAACTTCATCTCTTCTGTGATCCGAGGAATCCGCTTGGCCTCTACCACAAAGCGGTCCAGAAATCATCGCGGGTTCTCTCCTGGCTTCTGCTTGATGTAGGAGAGGTGCCATGACTACTTCTCTTCCTGTCGGCTCGAGGCATACTGAGCTAGGAAGAGATCTGTGAGCTTCCGGAAGCTGCTGATGGAGCCTGAAGGGAAGTGATGAAACCAGATGCGGGCATCTCCCTTCAGCATGAGTGGGAAGCAGCGGCACATTGTTGAGTCTTCCAACCCTTGTAAACTCAGATAGGTGCGAAAGTGGTCTAAATGGTCAACTGGATCACTACTCCCATCGTATGAGTCAAGGGAAAGCATCTTGAATTTGGTGGGCAGTGGACGATTTAGGATCTCCGCTGTGAATGAAGATCTGTCAAGGTCAACAGCGTGCTCATCGTCCTTGAACATGCGGTTCTAAATCTTATCGACCCGTGGATCTGCGCGAGCAACGTTGGCAAATCTCTTAGAATTGAGGTAAGCCCTCAACTCCGTTTTGTCCCCGGAGGGTCTAGTAGCTGGCCGGCTACTGCCTCCAATGGACCTGGCAGTCCTGGAGGCTCGCTCCTGGATTGAGTTTCCATTCTCCGCCCGAGAGTATCGGGAGTTTCTTCTTTCCAGACTTTCTCCCGGTGTTGTATTCCCAGAGCACTCTTCAGGCCTGCTCTGGCCTAGAGTGCGTGAAGAGACTGGGATTTGATCATTTGTCGGCCTCCTGGGTCTTCTAGCCAGCTTCTTTTTCCTCGGACCACCTTTTCTCGTAGCCGGTGCAAGGACGGCTGCGGGCGGAGCCCCCTGCTGTGGTTGCTCTTGCTGAGAGCAGAGTATTTGGAACATACGGTTGTTGGTCTGCATCTGCTCCATCAGTCGTTGAAAGAACGGTGCAGGCACCCCGCCTGTCGTCCCGTTGACCAGGGTACCAGTAGCGTGGTCCTGGTCGGAAGAAGTGGCGTCTCTAGTAGAATCGTTAGCTTGAGCTCTCGTATTCACCATTACGAATGAGTCTAGTAATTAAAAGAGAGTGTTTTGAGGGAGTGCGATTGCCTTTTCGTAAGCGTTTCCTACAGACGACGCCAATGATGTGTCATTGGATTTGAACTTCGAATAAATTCGGGCTGGTCTGCTTCACTGGTTCCTGCTTCGTTCACCGAATTAGGAACCTGCACACCACTAAACAAATAGGATGTCAGTGTGTCGGCGAAAAGTTGTCCCACCGAAAATACTCCGATGCTCAAGTCAGTAAACAGCCTTCGAAATCTGGGAAGGTAACTGGAAATGAAAATTGAGAGGGATAGTGTAAGAATGCGTGGGTTTTCAGATGAAAGAGAGGCAATGCCGTCTCTTGAATCTGGACGGTGGGTGAAGGCAGTAAGCATCTGTCAACAGGAAGAGTACCTATATGCCTTTGATTTGTATTCTTTTTCTCAGTGCGTTTGGATGCTTCGCAAAGAGAGAGAGTACGAAATCGTCTGGGAATGCATAGCCGAGAGCGTATGTTTTTTCGTATAGTAGAGAGTCGTAAGTCTGTGTAGTAGAAAGCGTAGTAGTCGGCGTGCCTTGAGTAAGGACTCCATGGCTTATTTTAATGGCGGTCAGGTGATCTTTCTTGGTTAGAATGTGTGATCCTCTGTGCCATGTTTAGACGGCCTCCCTTGTGAGGAAGGCACGAATTGCCTAATTAGTTGGGATTGCTTCCTTCTTTGGCGGGTAGCGACTTTCCAAATTACCTACCTTCCTTTTGTGTATATTACCGTTGGAAGGCTCCAATTCGCATGAATTGGAAAGATCTAGCACTTTCATTATGGAAAAGGCGCTGATCTTGTCAGTATTCTTTTTTGGAGCTAGTTGGATTTATGAAAGGCACAAAATTAGAAAAAGAGTCGTTACTAACCGCCTGTTGGACCAGGCCCGTAGAAGCCTTCTTATTTTTAGGCCTGCTGCTACAGTGATTATAGTCAACACTTGAGCTGATCGTCCTAAACGTAAATTAACCGCCCGCCTGTGCCTTAATTGGTCAACGCTGGCGTTGACCGTTGGACGCGCATTTAAGCCTTTCAGGATTTAGGCCTTCTTTAATTATTGGACCAACCCAATTACAGTATACCCATCACATCCTATTTTATTCCAACAACTAAATATGAAAATAACAATTCTAACTATATTCTCATTCTATTCTTACCTTATTCCATTTCAATAACCAAACGTACCGTGAGAATTATTTTTTTCTTATCTACAAATCTCCCACACATGGTTGATTTTTTTTTTTTTTCAATCTGGATTTGTTAATTGTTGGATTCTCATCGAATATTTATATATATAAATATATGGGCAAAACTTATGAGCCTAAAAATATAACAGACTTATTGACACGATCATTCTATTGCCACCGCTGATTTCCATTTAGGATTCGTAACATTACACCATAAATTTTTTAAGTCAAAATCTTTAAACTGACCAATTATATAAAATAAATTCGAATCGCACTTGAGTCTAATCAAGTCAAGGCACAATTCGAAGGAGGTGATCATCTAAGTTGATGCATGGGCTCCCAGTCCGTCCCGCCTGCCGGCAGAGGACCTTCACAGCAATGGCTGTTTAGCCATTCACAGTTCCTCCTCAGGCAGCACCACAAAATATAGAAAATGTAGACTGTAAGTATCTTTGGACTGCTACTCTAGCATCAAGTAATGGCCCTACGTGGCCGACAGGCCAATGCTGCTACTCTTACATCGAGGAGCCGTTCGTAGCGAGAAGGAATGTCATGGCAGGCGCTCCTTCGAAGGAGGCCACCTTCGGCCTTAACCTGTGGCCCAATAAAGACCCAGCCAATTCTAGGGGATGGTTAAACCCCATAGGGCCATTTTGCCCGGGCACAGAGACCCAAGCCACTCTGCTACTGATAACCGCACAGGCATCCGAAAGCCTCACTCGACAAAGAAAGGGGCTCCGCCGGTGATCAAAAGAAGCTCCTCTTGCAATAACTCCAAATCACTACCTGCCACAATTCACAGCGAGCAAACCTATTTGTCCAGAATAAAGAAGGCAAACCATCGACGGCAAAATTATAAGTCACGTAGCCATCTGTAATCTATCAGGTGATTCAAAATTCCTATTAAGCCTCAACGCAACAATTGAAAAGCATTCATTCCATTGTGATCTTATTCCGAGAAAAATAATAATAGCTCCTCCGACTAATCACGAGGCAAAAGAAATTTTAATGACTCTTGGATCGAACTTGCTGCAGGGAAAAGATTCATTGAGTAGACTGCTTCAGATACGCGATGAGATCTGCACGTTCTTGAGGCTTTTTCAACCCGGGGAAAACCATCTTCGTCCCAGGAATGTACTGCACAAAACGAAAAACTTTGAATAGCTGGCACTTACAATTGAACAAAGAGCATAGATCATGCAATTCGATCACAGTTGATAATTTCGGCAATGGGGAAAAAAAGGAAGTGAGTTCACCACCTAACTTAAAGCTTAAACCCCCACAGCTAAGAACTAAAAAACTTGGAAAAACAAGCTCATTTGATGTCTGTCCAACTACCTAGATTATTTCCCAGAGAAGCAAAATAGTTTAACACGCTTCCATTATGCTAATCTCAGCCATAAGTGAAGGTGGTCTGGAAATAAGTCGGTTTGCCTCATAAATGATGTTATTTATCATATCATGATTCCAGCGGCCAATGAGTCCAGCTGCTAGTCGACTCACAAAATAGAATGTTAAGCTCTTGAATGAGTTGGAAAATGGTGTTGGGAAATAAGGCAACAAGTCCAACATTGTCAAGTCCGTTGGCCAAACCATCTCCCACTCCCACATCATTCTCCCTGGTCTGCAGAGAATTTGACCTCAAATCAAGTAATTCTTCATCCTCAATATAGGGCAAGAGATCTTCAATGTTGAAAACGAGAAACTCAAGCTCATACGTGTTGTTTTCATGGATAAAAATATTGGTATCAACATCGGTCACGGTTATATCAATATCAGACAATACATATCGAAATAAAAAACATCAAATCGAAAACAATTTCTAAAAATAGAAAGCTAATAGGGTCATATTATACGATATATATATATATATACTGTATCGACATATATGAAAGTATTTCATGATACTGTCGCAATATCGAAAAATATTAATATCAAAGAAGGCAGATATCAATACATACTTGTCAATATTATAAATGGCTGTTTTTTATCCTTCTGAGAATTCTAAAAAGTTTTTCAACTAGGGGCATAAGCTTGGACTTGTGATTTGAAGAAAATCTTTCTTTCTTTGAGTGGACTCAAACTAGATCACCAGGCCGAAAAGAGATGGACCTCCTATGTTTATTGGCCTTCTTGTAGAACTTATAACCCTTTTGATCTTGGCTTGAATTTCTTTGTGAATATGTTTCATAATTATTGCTTTTTTTTTTCAGCTGCGTAGTTGACTTGAAACTCATCCGTATGAGGGATCCATTAAAGGACTACCATCTCTTCCCATAATTATGGTTAAAAATTGCAACATATACCCGGGTAAGGATACTTGCTCTAAAAGTCAAGAAAAGTGCAATATATATTAACAAAAGAGATGACAAAATGACGTAGAGAGTTAATGCTATAAGCAAAGCTCTTGGATATGTTTCAATAAAAAGTTGAAGTCAGTGGTTTTAAATCGAGGTCACGGGCATATTATAACGGCCTAGCTAACTTCAACTATAAATGGTAAACAAAGTGGGAAAGTTCAAGTAATGGAAGGCAAATCTTAGACATCTAAGGAACTCTCAAGATAGGTTTTGCCAAGGTGAAATATATATTATAAATCAATACATTCAAGTATTTTTAATTGAGTGTTTAATTGCATGACCAAAATCTATAATTTATATGAAAGGCCAACACTTGAATAATGATATCCTGAACAAAAATGACTATATCTCATATAGTACACGTAATACAAATCATGTGTCACACAAGTAAATAACATAACATGAGCATAAATCAGTATTTTAGTGCATTGATAATTAATCACATATAAAGCAAGAAAATTTCAAATAGTAAAAGTAAAAGTAATATTGATTCCTAATAACGAGGAATGAGCATTATTAGTACACAAAAACTACATTGCCAATGTTCCATAAATTCTTCTCACCTTTCACAACCAAAAGAAGTATCTTGAGTCTTAGAGTTTATGTTCTCTGCCCCTTCTGTTAAATAAAGACTAATATTCAAGCATTTGATGATATCCCATTTGGCAAAATGATCAACTGTGGGATAAGGATATTGCCATGGCACAGGGAAAAAATATGGACTACAAGGCTGCATAATTTAAACTGCTCATGGCCATCTATGATAGTGGTAGAACTGGAGTTGTGTTCAGTTCATGAATCAACTAATTAACTCTTGTAGTTAACTGAATGACAATGATATAAAATTTCATTTCTTTACATCTTGAACTTAAGTGGAAATTTTCCCTAGGCCATTCTTCTGATTAACATATCTTACTTTATTGCAAGTTCAATATTCTCTAAACTTTAAAAAATAAAGTTCATTTAATTTAAGTTTGAAAAAATCTGAAATTTAAAGAAATTAATCACTTATGTACAGGCTGAAACATGTCGCGGAACTATATAGATTGAGAAGGACACCAAAATGCAATAAATTTTTGTATCAGCTCCTTCATTGTAATGCTTCCATCAAAATAACGATACACATCAGCCAAAATGATACATCCTAGCTGACATTTAATCTTATGGTTGGAGTAATAAAGGAACACGACATTGCTATTAGTTATTTTTAGTACTCAGCATCCTCTAAAATCTTATAAGAAAATTATTAATGAAATGAGCAATAAGAAGAATCGCAAAGAAAAATAAACTTAGAGCCAGATTAGAAGACACATGCCTTCTTTGGGTTAAGCAGGTACTCATACAATGTATCCTCTCCCCAGATCACAGCCTTATTCTTGTTAGAAGCAGAATATGAGTACCCCGGAGTCGTACCCGATTGCCTCCCCAACAGGCCATTGAGATTTGGACCTGCAAAGTTCTCAGGAAGAAATCAAAAAGTCAGCATCTTAAGAGCAGATGCGACAGTGGAAGCTCAAAAAACACAGTAGCGAAGGTAGAGAAGGGAATATTATCTAAAACTGCAAGTCAAACAAAAAATTCATAAGCATGAATGGAATATCAGTATCGGTATCGGTCGCGATTATATTAATATCGGACATATCGAATAATACGTCTCGCTATCGGATATATAGGATAAGAAAAAAATTCTGAAAATCGTAAGCCGACAGGGTTTTATCAGCTGATATATAGACTGATAATTCAACTTTATCGGCCCATATAATAACATATTACGATATTGTCATAATATCAGAAAATATTGTATTGGGAAGCTCTATTACTGATACATATCACCGATATTTGAATCAATGTTTATAAGTAAAAGCATGTATCATCATGGTCAATATTGACTAATGTAGCTCTTTTAGCTTACAATTTTAAAAATAAAAATTTGTTTTGTAATCTAATACCGATATGTATTTTCTGACCCGTCTGATAGCAATATAGCCTCCACCAATACCGGTAACGATATTTTTATCTATGGTCCTTCCTCATTTTTCATCAAATTCCCTCCAATATTCCCTTCTCTCCCCAAATTATTTTGGTTTGTCAATCTCCATTTTACATGTTTCATCCCCTTTATTTCTCAGCTTTGTAAGCCTTGTCCTACAACATTGATACTCTAATTTCCTATTCCTATTCTTCCTAATTTAGAGCAGCAATTTGGAATGCAACACCAATGTTCCAACCAAATATAGAATAAGATAAGCATATATATAGTCACTCGTACATCAGGAATGTAAGTTAATAAATAGCTAGATAAACAAGCAAGAAAAAAGCAGAATGTCCTAATAATGGCATTCACCTAAAATGCCATGATACTTTACTTTTCCTACTAATGACGTGTTATCTAATAATATCATTCCAAAACTTCTATAACTGAAAGAAGGTTTTCTAAGGTTGACACTTTAAACAAAAAAATATTTTTATTAGTTAAAATGCAAATTTATACAACCTGAAAAAGGACCAAGAGGCGACTCAAGTAAAAACACACACCCACCAGAATATAATAAAAACCGCAGTCCCAAGGAGCTTTTTTCAAACACCAACAAATCAAGACACAAACAGAGAAAAGATATATAACCAAAAATACATCAATCTTTCCAAAACACATTCCATTCAAGCCTTTCACGTTCCTTCTCATTGCTCACACATTTCATGTCATAGCTCATGCAATTAATGGCCTTCAATTTGTCAACCTTGTGCAGATTCTCAGAAGGTTTTAACTTCTTATTGTCACTACTCCAAAGGGAAGAACAGAGTACCAACTAAAACCCATACTTAGTGAAGCACCATCCTAGAAACCTTTGTACAAACTTCAGCAGAAATTTTCTAAGACTCAGCATTCCTGGCCACTCACAACCGGAAACACAGCATTTGCCTGTAAGGGAGTAGCCTAATGCATGAAACTTCATGCAATACAGGCTCATAGGAGGCTTACCTAGCTTTACCCTTGCAATGTTGAGAGATTGTTGCTGTGATTTGAAGTCCACATTCAATATTTCCACCCAAATTTTAATGTATATTAATCTTTTTTTTTTATAAAGGACAAATTTAAAATTAGATTCATTGATTCTAATTTCTTGAAGTTTAGAGATTGTTAAACATGGAATAAAGTTAGATTAGTTTGTTGGAACAATGGACAAGTGAACTTCCCACCAAGAATAGCATCTACATATTTCAAATTATCAAGAGTTATTACTAAAGTTCCTTTAACGTCTTAGAATTGTGGTCTACTACTGAAATTCTCACACTTTTGTCTTATAGTCAAATGTCTAGTCTCTGCAAACCATTCACGATTGCAGTCTCTATGACCATAATGATATGCAGGTGATGGGCTGGGCAATAACTGGGGATCGAAACTATGCTATATACAATCATGACTGAACAGACAAAAGAATCTATCCATGGAGATGGAAGGGTAATAGAAGCTTATGGCTGCTGTTGCTTTGCATTCAACAATTTAGTGATATATTTGCTCCTAACACTGGTCTCAAACAATCAATTCAAATGGGTAACTTATTGCTTGCAATTTTTGGGAAGAACAAGATCCAAATGGGGCTTTCACGTGAATCTATTAGTGTGACTGGAGAAAGATGACAGTCTACAACAATGAAAAGAACCCAGAGAACAAGGATTTAACATTAATAGACCACAAAAGCAGTACAGAATTAAGGCAAACTCTTCACTAGATATGACCTTCAGGTACTCATATCAACCAACAAGGGCCAAGGTTAATCATCAGATGAAAATGTGTTAGTATAGCATAAGACTGAAGTTTCTATGAACAAGAAATAGGATTATGGACATGGAGAAAATAAGTAATTATGCAAACTAGATCTAGCAATAGAGTGGAGAGAGAAGAATGAAAGGATTTGGCAACCATCAAGTCCCGCAAGGATTTGTGAAGAGTTCTCTGAATAACCATGACCAGGATAACCATACGACTTGTGAATACTCCCTCACAATAAGGAGCTAACCATGACTAAGAAAAATACCATAAACAAACAAAATTATACAAACATCTATGTAATGTACTGGTTAAAAACATATATGTACTTGCGTGATATATATATTTTAATATGTATGAATACCTATTTTTCTATGGATATGTATTGTGGACATGTACAAAGATATACACACTACATCTCAACCTACCACCTTCCCCATCCATGCTGCCACTGCTCCAAAAAATCAAGCCAACAGAAGAAGTATTCCTGACCACCCATGCCCTTTTGCTCTCTACATCTCTCTCCCTCTCCTCTATCCAATCTCCCCACTGGAAATTAGGGAGGCTGATCTAGCCTCCGTAAGGGGCTGCATCTGTCATGCCCATCTGGCAACAAGAAAGATTGGTCTCAGCAACATAATGTGTTGCATGGAAGGAAGGTGGTGTAGAGATAGGGGGCAAGGGAGGGAAGGCGGAGAGGGAGGATGAAGGTGAAAGGGAAAAGGACACTCGGCTACTTTGTTAGAGGTCGCCCATGGTGATGAGAGGCAACATTAGCAATGGTCCCATCAGCAATGATGGTGGTGGTGGTGGTGGTGGTGCATTAGTGCTTCCCTCTCATTGATATCCCTTTTTAATATTTCATTTCAGCTGGAAGTGTAATGAAACCCAAGGAGGTGATTGAGTTTCATCAATTACATTTCCTGTCATATTGCTTTACTATTGCAGACCTCATTTTTCTCAATTGAACCTCAACAAATGAAAACAACTTTCACATTTAAATTTCCCAAGTTAAACCTCCCAACCAAAATCAATCTTATTCATGCCAAAAGTAATTGGATAATAAGCAGTTTTTCCTGCTCTCTATGTTACAAATCCTAACAATACTTCAACACAAAATGAAAAAACCTTTAACAAGGTTACTCAAGACAAGCTTAACAAGCAAAATAACTCGTGTTTACTATCTTGACTAGCAAAGACACTTAGTGCTCAAGATCACAATGCATGATCCATAAAACCAGGGATCATGGTGCCGCCATGCCTGACATTTTCCGTAGTTGGCCCCTATAAAATAATTTCTTGTATTTTATATATCAATCTGTAGTTAATCAACTTTAGTTTAATAACAAAAAAATTGGCCATATTCGTTCTTGCCTTCCGCTTAACACTATAGCTTCAATCAAACTTCTTCCCAATCCAACCTCAACCACAGTTAACCCTATATCTTAACACCTCCATAAGCTCCTCTTGCTTTGAATTAGAAAATTGCAGACAGAAGTTCAGTCTACAGAGAAATTTGATAAACTCGAAATCAAATCAATTCTAAAACCCTCACCTAAGCAAATTAAAGGGTAATTGAAACCCTCTCAATCCACTTCATAAATGACACTAATTTGCACATTCCCCCTTTCTTAATAATTAGAGGTACACTTACACCACCTCCTACCACATCCACCACCTCCAGTTTCAGCCACATGAATCACCATACAGCAACAGCACCATCTTCAACCTTGTGGATGACATAGCGGTCCACTTTCATCATCATTGATGCTCCAAACGTCCACTTGATGCAGAGCACACCATCCCACTCGCCCACTCCACTGCCCAAAACCACATATTTCGATATGAAGTGCAAGGTAACACCAAAAACTACCACTGCCACCACCACCACCAGACACAGTTCTATACACAACAGCAGCAGAATGCCACCATCATCCACCACATCATACAAGTGCAAAGTACCAAAAACCCACAATGACAAACCCAAAACAAGATTTGAGCAATGCAATTTACATCAGATGACAGAAACAGAATTGAAAACAAATTGCAAGTTGCAGGTGATCATAATTAGAGATGCAGGCTTCAGTCAGAGAAAAATGGGCCAAATAAACAGTGTAAAAAATGGTCACCAGGTATTGTATCATAGTATTGGAGTTGGAGAACGGATTTTGTCTGGAAAATTAAGGAGGATACAAGGAGAATCATCATTTCTTGTGTAATCAAGATTATGCAATCTATCTTTTTGTTTTCTCATTTTATTTTTATTTCTTGTTTTAAATTTTTAGTAGTTTATTCTATATTTTATCCTACATCAATTGGTATCAGAGGGAATTCCTAAAAAATTAAAAAAGAAAAAAAATTCCAAGTTCAAAAAGTGAAAACAAAAATAACAGGATGATACTCATAAAGAAAATGTCTGATTAAAAAAATAAAAAAAGGCAATTTTCATAATTAGAAAAAGAAAATCTAAAAAAGTCAAAAAAAAAGGCAGATTCAAAAAAGAAAAAAAAAGGTTGGCAATTTCCATTATTTTTACTTTTGAAATCAAACTCGAGGACAAGTGTTTCTGAAGTGAAGGAGAATGATTCGGTAATAAAAAGGGGAACAATTTTCAAGTGATTAACAACTCCTTTGTAGCCATGCAGCCATGTGCCCATCAATAAAGGAGGAAGGAGTTCCAACAAGGAGCAATCTTCCAACGCACCCTTATAAATGTATTGGTCACCCCTCCCCTCCCTTAATGTAGTTTATGCCATTCCCTTGTTAGTTTATGGCAGCCCCCTTTCCCTATAAATTGTAGTATTTATTTTCATTTTGAGAGTAGAGAAGAGAAAGAAAAGAAAATGTTATAAATTTTGGTGTCCCTGAAAGTGTGATAGTCCTCTTATTGATGAATGAGTCCCAAGTAAGCGAGTCCTTAAACAAACTATCAGAGTTGATGGTTCTATGTTAGTAAGTGAGTCTTAATAATTAGGTGAGTAATTTTCTAAAAGACTATCAAAAGGTTGAATGATTCCTTTTGTTGGATGAGTGATTTCCCAAATGACGGTTATGCAATCTATCATTTTATTTTCTCATTTTATTGTTATTTTTTGTTTTTAAATTTTTACTAGTTTATTTTGTATTTTAACATTCATCAAATTATTTCATGTTAAACAATCTCTAATCTTGAAGAAAATAGGATCAATAAATTTAATTTCAAATAAATCCGAAATAAAAAATAATTTACAGCAATCTGTAATCCGAAGATTGTAGAATGCAGACTTGGGTAGATTACAGCAATCTATGCAACTAAGAGCTGTGTGCGCCCAAAGATGATATGGGTTTATTGAAAGAAGCTCCTGTGAGCAGACATATGTGAAAGAATTTTTGATGGGGAAAAACAAGTTGAGCGCCTCTTACTGAAGATGTAACATCCGTCATGTATGTTACTTTGAAGTACCAGAACATTACAGAACTGCATTGGGTTAAGCCAGCTTTGAAATGGAACAACCTTTTGTACCAATCATGAATGAAAATATCATGCATTGACATTGGTTATAATCGGTATCGGACATATCGAATAATAATTATCAGTATCTAATATATTGAAAGAAAAAAGTTTGAGAATATTAAGAAAATGAACCCCATCCAAAGACTATCCACCAAACTTAGCTTGAATTACATGTGACTCTGCCCAAATTTTCATGTGATAATTGGCACAACTATTACCTCAACTACAAAACCACTTCAATAATTATTCATGCCTAGGCTGCCACCAACAATTCATCTGACTTCAAAATATAATAGGGTTCTTGGAATTATAAACCTACCAGTACCAATATTTTTTGCGAAGGGAAAACTCTAGGTTTAACATTCGTTTTCACGAAGTCACAACTGAGGGTCCAATCTTTCACCTAAGCACATACACTATCTTCAGCTGAACAGATCATCAAACATTGAGAACAGCAATATTTTGATATTTTATAAAATCGAAAAATCAACCCATGTTCTTAATCGTAGACATAAAACAGAAAATATAGCCCTATTTGACCCTCATATGAAAATCAGGCAGCATCTCAAAGTTGGCAGTTGATGTGCCTAGGTGACAAGCATTCGAAGACTTTCAGACCTCATCCATAAAATTAATTCAATTTTCAGCCAACGAGCGAGAGAAGTATAGACCTTGTTTGTGACCAGCTCCTTTTTCGACGGTGTGGCATTGAGCACACTTCGTCTTGAAAATCTTCTCTCCGGCTTTCACATCGCCTGGTGGTGCTTCGCTGAACGTCGCCATTGTTGCGATCGAGTCAAGCTCTCTCCGTAACAGATGCCGACAACTGATTAGGTTTCCTGAGAAATGGAAGAGCCCAGCTTTTCCAGGCTTCTCGAGAGTTTCTCTAGAATATTCTTCTTTAACCTGTTTACTTCAAGAAACCAGTTTTT
>JAODPA010098518.1:0-21834 GCA_025585075.1 Nepenthes mirabilis
AATTTTCATGTATAATTTGGTATTATTTTACTATTTTACATTTGTCTACAATTTTGTTTTTAAATTTGATAATAACCAGTAAAAACAGATGCAAAAACTCAAGCTTATATGAAGCAGATAGCTTAAACCCCGTGAGTTTCAGAATTCCCTCGCACTCTTCTTGGGCTCTTCCCTCTGTTCTTCTCCTCCCATTACGATCTCTCAATTCTCTCAAATTCACGAATCTGCTCCACGTTGTCAAATCCTTCAAAGTAGACAACAAACATTCTCTCATACTCTTAACAAAATCAACGTGGGTCATTGTTTTTGACTCATTTCCAACAGCCGGTAAGAGTCTTTCGTCAACCTAAAACACCCAAATTGATATTTTATCTTAGCTATATATTTGACAGTGTCAGTGCTTCATTTTCATTATTAATTTTTGCTTTTTTTTTTTTTTAAATTGTCGATGTCATTCTTTGTGATGCAAGTTTTGGAATTTCCATCATATTTGATTTTCTTTTTTTCTTCCCTGCGTTTTTGTGCATTTCACTCGTTGAGTTCATCCTGTCTTCAGCAATTTGTGTACTATCTTAGCTCCGTAGCTCTTGCTCTGTTTAATATTCTTTCATTGTTGTTAATTGACATAGTTTCCATCGCTTTTCCTTTTTTCTCTTTTAGTCTACTTATGGAAATTGATGCACCTATGGAGGTTCAGAACGGAATTATTGAATGTGAAAGTAGGCATCGAAAGAAGAGGTCAGTGGCATGGGAGCATTTTGAGAAGCTTCCAGCTCTAAACAAAGAAGTGGGGAAGGCCAAATGTAAGCACTGTGATATGGTTTTAACAGCAACTCCTAGAAGTGGGACTTCTCATTTAAGGCGTCACGTTGAAAGGTGTCAGAAACGACTGGTGCTCGACATTAAACCCATCTCAATGGAAGCTGGGTTCTGCCAACTCGAGTATTGTAACGACATTAGAAGAAGTATTTCGAAGGTTTGGTATGAATTCGAGAAGTTTAGAACAGAGAACTTTAATATACAAAAGGCTCAGTGTAAGCATTGTAAGATGATTCTTTCTGCCGCTGCCAAGAACGGAACTTCTCATTTGAAGCGCCACTTGGATAAGTGTCCAAAGCGTGTCACTTCGACTGGTGATGTTAGACGATACCTCCCAACTACTGCCACCGAGAAGGTTGCCGAAGGAAGCAGTTTAGTACAGATCTATCAGCTCAACACAAATGAGCTTCATAGAAATATTTCACGATGCATTATAGAAGGGGCTCATCCGTTTAGTCTTGTGGAAGAGAGGGGTTTCAGGTGTATGATGTCTAAAGCATGTCCATATTTTAAGCCATTCAGCCAGTCCATTGTTAGGAGAGAACTATTTTCTATGTATTTAGAAGAGAGGGACAATGTCAAAGAAATGTTGACAAAGGCTCTGGGTCGAGTTTGCTTGACAACCAGTTACTGGAAGGGAAGAGATACTAAAGATGAATACATTTGCATTGCTGCACAGTTCATCGACAGTCACTGGAAGTTGCATAGGAGGATTCTATGCTGTAGAGCTTTAGTGCCCCCTTATGATGGAATATCGGTTGCTGATGATGTGGCATGCTTATTGTCCAACTGGAGCATTGAACATAAAATCTTTAGCATTACTCTAGATGATACCTCTCACAATGAGTCTATGGTTTCTTCTCTTGAAAGCAGTCTTTACACAAAAAAAATTCTTTTGAGTGAGGGTTCCTTTTTTCAAATCCATTGCTTTGCACAGGTTATAACTGTTATTGCACATTCTACTCTAAAGTTGATTGATAATGTTCTTGATAAAGCTCGTGATCTGGTTAAGTTTGTTAACAGATCACCAAGTCAAAGGAAAAAGTTTCTTGAACTTGCTGAGAGAAAATTTCAATTGCAAGCTAGGAGAAGGCTTTACTTAGATAGACCACTGAGATGGAATTCCACTTATAAATTGCTTGATCATGTTCTTTATTATAAAAATGTGTTCATGCATGTAGAAGAGTGGGATCACAATTTGCTAACTGAGGAAGAGTGGCAAGAGCTGAGCATAGTTCACAAGTTTTTGAAGATGCTATATGATGTGACATGCATGATATTGGGCACCAAATTTCCATCAGCAAACTTGTACCTAAAGGGTGTGTTGATGATTCATTGTCGTATGCTAGAAATAACAAGAGGTTCACATACATTCTTGACTGATATGATTAAAGAGATGCAATTGAAATTCGATCAATATTGGTCTAGGAATAACTTGATCTTGGTCTGCGCTGCAATTCTAGACCCACGGTACAAGGTGAAATTTGTGGAGTACTGCTATATGAAACTTTATGGAAGTAGTTACGTCGGGGAGCATGTCAGCAAAGTAGTAGATGCCCTATATTGCTTATTTGCCGAGTATAAGCAACATGCTACCCTTGCTTCTTCTCGACTAGTTGGATCATCAAGAGCTGATACCAACTTTTCTAGTGGAAGTGAAGATGGAGATGTTTTTGGAGATTATAATCAATTTCTAAGTGTGACATCAAGATCACAGAAGAACAAGACAGAATTGGATATTTACTTGGAAGAACCCAGTTATGACCTGAATAGTGATTTGGATGTACTGGAGTTTTGGAGTAAAAGTGCAAAGAGATACCCTGAGCTTTCGGCGATGGCTTGCGATGTTCTTTCCATCCCTGCCTCCACTGTTACTTCAAAGTCGGCATTTGATATTGGCAGCAAAACCTTGTCTCAAAGCTTGATGATGCCAGAGACTGTTCAAGCTTTAATCTGTCTTCAAGATTGGCTTTGCGCTCAGAGTGACTCTGGTAATTATTGTTTACTGTGTGCTAAGTGAAAAACATTGTGTTTGGATTTTGTGTGCCATTTAAGCTATTGAATTGATTTGCATTTTTTCTTAGGCATGCTTTCCTAATTCTTGAACTTAAAATAGGTGATCCAACTATTAAAGGTGAAGATCTTGGTTGCTCTAGTGAAGATGCTGGGGATGATGATGAGTATGATGACAATTCACCTACTGAATGGTTTTAGGTACATTGAATTTATTCTGGAATATAAATTCTGTTTATTCTACTTGGGTTTACTGTACTTGGATGTAGTGTTTTCTATTTAAGAATGAATTTCTAGTATTTCTTTGTGTTTCTAGGTTTCAAGCTGCGTCCGTCATTTTAGATAAATGATGCTCTTCTCACATTTCCACTTCTCTGCTCTCCTGTCTTATTTGGCAACAATTTTGTGAGCCTATAGGACATTTCTCATATTTATTCATTCTGATGCACTAGCTGATATTTTGGTTCATTGTGCATAATACAGTTCAGTATGTTTGACATGATAGGGATGTCACTTGTCAAATTATTTAGAGGCCTAGATGGAATGTCTAGGTTTCTCCCGAAAATTGACATTTGCCTCATGATTAATGGATCATTGGGTTTATGGATACTCAGTAAAAAGCATGGACGCCGGCACATTGACATTGACATGACATAGTATCGACACAACGTAGCACCGACATGCCATTGCTTCATTTTTCTAAAAATGAAGACACGATATGTTGGAACATATTAATTAAAATTTATAATTTATTTATAGATCTGATAGAAGTATTATTTTATGCTAAATTATAATAGGAAATACATATTTCTTATTTCATCAAAAACATTCAGGAAGAACAGTATATAGGTGAGTCAATATAAAGGGGTTGTTCCATAACATACTTCACATAATAAAAAAAAAAAGACAACAAGGCTTAAGCTTTTAATTATTTTTAAATTACCAAGTGGATCTAATTTTTTTAATTTATGTTAAGAACCATATATTTTTGAAAATCACGAATAGCCAATGTGTCCAAAACATGTCAGATCTTGTCCAATTAAAAAATGGTAGAATATTCCGACACATAGCTGAAAGTGTCAGCGTCTGAATTGTGTTCGACACTGCACACTAGTCTGGGAAATGTGTTGGTGCTTTTTAAGATACTCATGATATTTGTGCTTATTTGATTATGCATAAATGGTAAAAACAACATTGTTAAGTGCTTGGGCAGCTGGGTTTAAATTATGGCCAGACATAATTTTTCTTGCTACCTATGCTACTTATGGAGTCAAAAAAATTGGGCATGAGTGGATTAGGTTGTCGCCTGGTTCCAGCACACCATATTGGCCCTTGAACACTGTGCCAAGTATGGAGTAGCAGGTAAGTCAGGAGACTAGTTTAAAAGAGTGAGATTAGATTGACCGCCAATAAATCAGAACCATTACTGAATAGGACGTGAAGACAGTTTAGCATAGCATTAGTGCATGAAACTAAGTGGGTAGGAGAAAGATAAATAGGGAAAATAATTTAGGTTCATGGGACATGGAAACCATAGAAACTGGGTGCACATCAATGCGAATACAATTCTAAAAAATGATGAATTGGATGTTATAAGAATTGGATGTCATTTAAAAAATTGAATTGGTATTAGGGACTGATACAGTAAATGATGTATAATGGTCTTAAATAATAAATGCTATGAGCGCTTATGTTCCTCAAATATGCTTATAAAATAATATTAAAAGACAAATTGCAAGATTCGGATAGTGTGATTTATAGGTATGGATAAGAAGTTTTTGTAGGAGATTTATATGTGGAGATAGCAAAGGATAATGATGGTTATGAATGAGTATACAACGGTTTTAGTGATGAGAATGACTTGGGGAGGTAATTGTAATGCTAAACTTGCTTTAAGAAGATAGATTAAAATTTTAATTTGTGAGATATGATTTAATACTAGTCAAATAGATTTTTTGTTAACAAGAAAATTAGGCATTTAAGAAGTTTTTGTAGGAGATTTAAGATATAGCAATGCATAATGACGGATTTGAATGAGTATACAAGGGTTTTAATGATGAGTATCTCTTGGGGAGGTAATTGTAGTACTAAACTTGCTTCAAAAAAATAGATTAAAATTTTAGTTTGTGAGATATGATTTTAATACTAGTCAAATAGATTTCTTTTTTACTAGAAAATTAGATGGTTTGTCTTGTAAGGATTCCAAAATAATACACAGGGAGTATAACCACTCATTATAGTATATTGATATTGAATGTAGGGATTAGAAGTCATGCAATAAATGTCTGCAAGTAAAATCTAAGAGAACAGCATGCAGGAAAAAAAGGTGTACAAAATTAAGATATGTTGAAAGAAGATGCTTATGTTGTGGGAAACATAGATGATGTAAACTATGTATGGAATAGGATCGCTAATTGTATGAAGGTTATAAAAAAGGTAGCTTTAGGATAATCTGGAAAAAAGAAGTTTTGGTACTAAGAAATGTTGGTGGTGGAGTGAGGATGTCCAAAACACAGTAATGAGGAAAAGAGTGTTATAAGACATGACAATATTGTAGGATTAATAATAACTTAAAAAATATAAAGAGAGGGGGAAAAAACAAAAAAAATGTTAAAATACTTATTAGAATATCCTTTAGAATATGCTTTAGGATATGCTGAAGGTAGTTTAATATTTTTGATATATGTAAAAATTCATATATATACATGTGTGTAGAGCTTACCCAACTAACGGTTTTTCTTTATACTTTTACATGGTACTAGAGAAGGTCAAATTTTTGGTCAAATTTTCCTGTTGCCATGCTGTCATTGTCAATACTGTACACTGTCCAATTCTTGAGCTCCTGCCGCATAGAATAAGACCACAGATTAGTTCTGCTATGTTAGGGCAACTCAAAGTCAGAAAGTTATTTTTCAAGGCCATGCTTGGATGAATCCTGAAACCACATCATTCTATGTGACCCAGCTTCATGCATGGCGTAGTTATGTTTCTTAAGTTTCAGTGGCCCGATTCCAGGTGACTGTTTTGTGTTCATCCTTAGCCTGGTATCACCACTGGTGTAGTAGAAAATTGGTTATTTATTGATTTGTGAACTTTCTGTTTTCTGTTGATCTACCGCAAATTTCTGTTGATTTTGATTCCTGCGATAGAGGAACATCTTCCATGAGTGCTGTATTTTTCTCCGTTTATTTGAAAGTGTATGGATGGTGTTGTCACGTCTCAAATCCTGATCCCGTCATTAATAATCATTGACATTAATAATTATCCAATTAGCAATCTAATTAATCGTAGATGTAAGCTTTACGTCGATATCCTGACCAACCAAAATAAAATAATGTAACCCGAACACAACCCAAAAAATGCCACATCATTATGTGGCTCCGATATCGACCAAACCGTGATGTCGGACCTTACGCAAGGAGTCGTGTCTAATCCCAACAAAAATTAGAGTAAACCACATTCACATGATACGAAATAGACCAACATTGATCTCATAATTTTACAAACCATTGCTTGATTAATGTAAATATTAAACTACTATCCGGAAATTAAATACAACATCAGAAATTCCATAAATCCTAGTTCTAATAATTTCGATTAGCCTTTCCTTCAATCCAAATTATCCTATAAGTGCCTGAGCCTTCCATCTGAAGGGGTTAGTGAAAAATAGATAATGGAGTGAGTCGAAAACTCAGTAAGGCATATAATTTGCATAATTCGAACTTATAACTTTCAATAAAACATGCCGAAAAAACTGTAAATTTGATTCAGATACAATGACATGGATTTCCATAACAAGTATACACAGCTTTTCAAACTTCTCTTTTTTGGTTCTAAATAAATTCATGCCATATAATTGTGCTCAAATATATATCTCTTAGGGACCAATGGCCAATAGGGTCTCACCTACTAAAAGAGTGGATAATCGAAGTCTAAGTTATGGTTGTTTACACAACCAAAAATCGTACGCTACAATTTAAGACCCGTAGGTAAGTCTTCATACATATAACCCTACAAACGGGGTCGAATGTCATTTTCACCTGTGGATGATAAGTTCAAACCTCAATTATCATTATAATATATTAAGACATGTCATAATATATCGCCCATTGAACTTGTTACAATGGTCTAATACTTAAACATATAAAAATTCTATACAATTTTTCAAAATTTTTGTATTTTTTCAACTGGGGAAGATTTTCTTAGTTCTTAACATATTGTAGAGTTTTCCTTAAAAATTCTATCAATTCATTTACATGCAGTATATAAAATCTGTGTAGGAATTTAAACATGAAAAATTTTAAAGAATATTAGAATCATAGTCTGAAATTTACAGTAATTAGTACAACGTTTGCAGTAAAATCAGCATTTCCATATTTATTAGTGAACATGTATAGAAATTTACTGAATTTTTCAGAACATGCAAAGTCTATTTTAAACCATTTTGAACATGCAGGAACTTAATAATTAAAAATCAAGTATGAAAGAGCATGATATCATATTTTCAGAACATGCATGAAGAGAAATTGCAGAAATCAGCTAAGCGATATAATCTATATAGGCTTAGACATGAATTTCATGTATTTTTTAAAAGAATGAGGAAAATTTCACATGCATGTTAAATGTAAATACTTTACCTATGAAATCATGTCATGCATGAGCATTTGAAATAAAAAATACTTAGAGAATTGAAGAGAGAATAACAAGGGAAAAAATGTTTGGAATACACCTGCTTTAGTTTAAATCTCACCAAAATTTAGTTTAGAATCATTAGCTTCCTCTCTCTCTTCTCCTCTTCTCTCAATACTTTGCAGAAAATGACTAGAATTCAGCCAGGTGTAATATATATACTACATTGGCACTCAAGTGTACGTCAGGCGCGCATTAGACACCATGACCAAACTGAGTAGCACATGAGTGTCACTTGGGCACACATCGAGCGCTGATAATAC
The DNA here is from genome assembly GCA_025585075.1 of Nepenthes mirabilis. Classification (NCBI taxonomy): domain Eukaryota; kingdom Viridiplantae; phylum Streptophyta; class Magnoliopsida; order Caryophyllales; family Nepenthaceae; genus Nepenthes; species Nepenthes mirabilis. The sequence goes on from JAODPA010098518.1 coordinate 7,785, forward strand.
TAGAAATCGCATGAGCATTCCCTCGGGTGTGTATCGAGCACGAGTACACTAGAAAGCGTGCTTGGGCTCTAATTAGGTGTTTATCAAGTTCAACCTCTTTGCCCATCCCACGTGATGTGCGCCAGTTAGACATCTGTCAATTCGATGTGACTCGATTTAATTTTAACTTTTGATCTAAATTTCTTTCTTATTTGATCTCAATTTTAATTATTTCAATTTAATTAATCATGATTATAAAAAATTCAAACTCGAACCTTCTAGGTGTAGTCATTTAGGGTAAAGAATTGAAGTGACTCTGAGCAAAGATATCAACATATATGGACCATGTTGCCATTTAACAATAGCTTTGCTTCTGACTTGTAATTTGTTGGTTGTGAGCAAATTAATTGATCCGGTAAGGTTGGGATTTGTTGTGATAAATAAGCCACTGGCATGACACTAACTCACAAGCTACCCGTTACTTTATAGGTTGTGCTAGCACAACAAGAGAAGATCATTGGTCATGCCTAGCACTATGTAAGATTATCCCAACTCTACATGGCATGTAGCTTGATTAGATCAGATGTGACGTACTGTGCCCATCTCGTGCGCTGGCTTGCATGCTATATACCAGGCCGACCTGGGGGCTACACTGCAGCCAATATAATACAACTATGTTTTAAAACATAGGTAACTCTTATTTTAATAATCAAATTTTTGTTATATATATATATATATATAATTTACAAAATTACAATGACTAAACGTATTCACGTGTAGCTTCAGTGTCACTTTCCAGACTCATTGCCTTAGCTGTTGCTCGAGGGGTAGAGACAAGAAAGGGATCAAACCAAGGGGGAGAGAGAAAGGGAAGCACAATTACTCAATTGCAATCAATTTCTCAAATACTCATTCATTCATCAATTATCAATCATACTAAACAATAGAAATGACGGTCTTATATAAAGAACCCGCTATCTAAGAAAATTGAAAACAAATAACTTTCTAAAATTAGAAACAAATCATAATCAAATAACTTCCTAAAATAATAGGCCACGATAATTTGGTAACAAATTATCTATTACTAAAAATAAGAATATTTGGAAGACAAATAAATAAAAATAAAATCACAACTAATTTGGAAGACAAATAAAAGTGAATCTTCATATTTAGAAGGCAAATAAAAATGAATATTTGTCTTCGATGTCCGCATCACCTAAGCTTGCAAAATATTCTTCAAGGCAGACGGACACCCTACTTTCCTTCATGGTCCATAATTGTAGCAATGGAAGGATTCTCCAGTATCTTCTATACCGCCGGTATGATGTTTTGGAAATCATGAACATATTGGTGTAGGGATAAGTTGCCACTAAATGGCAACAATTAGTTCAACAACATATTCAAGATTGTATAATATGTACCTAAAAGTTTGTAGGCAGCAAAATTAAAAGTTTTTATATTTTTTTTAGCCATCTTCACCATCTTCCTATCCATCTCCATAATAGTTTTTGCTAATGGAATGTGTTTATTATCGACGATGGTTAGAACTTTTCAAAAACATTATGCCCTTTCTAGCAGCTGGCTTGTGTAGTTCCATCTGGTCGGGCAATCTATATTCATTTTCTTATGATTGAGGTTAGTATGCTGTAGAGTCTTGAATTATTGCTCCTGAAAAAAAAGAGGTTTCACATACAGAAATAAATTGCAAAATATTATTCATACAGGTTAATAATATGATAAGTACATTTTATATAAATAATCCTTCACTGAGAATTGAAGGAAGTTGTGATTCAAAAAGGTTACTGCAGCATTATTATTTAAAGCATTGCAAAAAAAAAAAAAAAGTACAAAAATTTTATTAAAAAATTCATATTCATTTATTACAGTATTTGTTGCTTTTTCTATTGCAAAAGTAATATGTGGATGTTGAAAAACTTTAAAACTAATAATTCTTTTATTGTAATTCCCATTTTTTGTTAGTCTAATGTGCAGCTGCACATATATATGGTATATTATTGCGTGATGGCCAAACCTCACTAGTTAAATAAACCTTCAAGTTCACATATTTCAATTTAGAAATCAATTCTTATTTAAGATGTATAAAAAGATGGCATCACCTTTTTGAGTATGATGGGACATTTTGACAGACCCTTGCTGTAATCATCTCTGCACATGCTATTTGGGATTTTTTTTTATTATGAGGAAGGATTTCTTTGAGTGAATAATATATTCAACCATTCCTCTCAATTTATGTTGGGATCATACCGCAATAATCCTAGCCCTGTACCACCTGCAAATGTTAGTCAAATTTGACTTGTTGATGTTCACTGTCTTTTGTGTTTTCCATGTGCCGTTTTAGGTGCTTACTTTGTTAAAACTATTACAATTATAATCTTTTTATATTTTTTTACACACTGTCCTTTCTTAATGCATAATTTATGAGGAAAATTATACAAAAAATGAGGAAAATTATGAGCTATAATTAAATTATACTAAAAATAATTTATCCAAAATTATCTAAATTTAGACAAATAAACAATAATTACTGAAATATTAGCTCACTTAGAATGAGAATATGGAGAAGTTGAGAAATTGAGAATGTGAGATTAGATAAAATTTGTTGAAGAAAATGGGCGACAGGAGGGGTATTTATAGTTTTTAGGGGAGGATTATTTCTTTATTCTTTTAGAATAAAGGGGGAAGAGCAACAGTTGGTTGATCAGTTGACCGTTCTGGTGTGGGGTTGGGGACAAACGGTTTGCAGACTGTTGCAATATATATATATATATCAAAAGTAGACATTGGGCGAATGTGCCGTGCCATCCCCATGGCACGGAACACGGGTGGAAATATCCTGACCTAGCACTGCCCATGGTTTGGGCTGTGCTCTGCACAACACGGAACTGTTGGGATTGGAAGGAACAATTAGTCTGTCTCATCTCTTTGCTTCCTTGAATGCTTCTTATTTTGCTTGCGTCCTATGCAGTTTGCAAAAAGGAAAAGGAGTAAAATAAATGGAGTGCACAAATTTTCATTTAAGGCTGGGCTTGAGCCTCTTGCAGGTTAGCCTCCGCTATACAGCCTAGGTACACCTGCAGATCGAACTGTTATTGGTTTCTGTTGCACCTTTTGCCTCTGACGCATTTGCATCTCTCTCTCTCTCTCTCTCTCTCTCTTTCTCTCTCTTTGTAACAGTCGTTTTGGACTTTATGTTTTGCACCTCAGTATTTACCTAGTCATCTATAGTATACAAGATGATGCTTTTATGCAGACCTTTGCTCAAGCACTAACTATTGCTCTGCAATGGCTGTTCTTCAATGATACGTATCTCGCTCACCTGCTGCGGCCTGATGGATTATCATCCTGCGGTGACATTTTCTACATATTTCTCTATCTCATATTCCCCAACAATATGCTTGATTCCTTTCCTCTGAGTAGAATTTATGTTAGTGATGTGATGACTTGTCATCTGTGCTTTCATTTTTTTCAGTGTTCCTGTGATTACTATTAGTCACTCTATTTTGTATCTCTGTGTGCTAAGCTTCTCATGAAGAGTTTGACTTTCTTTCATATTGCTTTCTAATTTTCTTTTGAGTTTTGATCATGTTAATTATCCGGAACTATCTGGCAGCAAATTTGTAACATTGTATTTGTTGTATACGATCATCAAGGGCTAGATCTCATTGTTGATGTATTATAGCCAACACCATGTCATGGGACTTAAGCCTTTGATATTGTTGTTGATGATTTTCAAGGGCTAGATGACTACTTCCTAGCAAATGCTTGACATGGAATATTTTTAAGTTTGAATTTTATTGCTTTACCTTCTTTTATCAGAGGTTTTCGTACTTGACTAATAAGTGATATAGTAAAGCGGCGTAAATCATATCCACCTTTTTTCAAGGACAGGGCTGCTTCACAAGCTGCTACTAATTATTGAAAGGATTCATAGTAACAAATCTTTAAAGAGGTGTTAACAATGTACACACCATGAAGAGATGTGTGAATGTCAGAATGTGACTGTTGTTATTTTTTATTGATCATGGAGTTCATATTATCTAACTCATTGCATTTTGTTGTGTGCTATATCTTATATGTATCCTCTTCTAGCACTCTTCTTACCGAGGCAACATCCTGCTAAAGTTAGAGCATTACCCGAAACATCTTATTATTGTGCACATTTTGAATAAAAATAATTTCTTTGTTATCATAAGAAACATGTTTGTGTTCTCAGCAACCTCTTGTTGGTGGATGAATGGCTCTAGGGTGATGAAATATATGTTGTGCCTATTGCCAGATTAAATGGACTGTCAACAAAATTTTGGAAAGAGTGCAGTAGTAGCAAGGTTTCAACTCTGGAGAAGACCTTTGCCTTTGAAGGTGACAGTCATCCTCCTCTCCCTCTCTCTCTCTCTCTCTCTCTCTCTCTCTCTCTCTGTGTATGTGGATTTTGACATGTTGTGAATTCTGAAGGTGGTCTTGTGAGTGATGATATTTTGCATTCAATATTACAGGGACTCACCATCTTATGTAGCTGACACAACTACTATACACAAAGTAGAAATATCTATGAAGTGAATTTTAAATTTTTCCATCTGGAAAATTTCCTGACACATGGGAGCCTTATAAATAGGTCTCCTTTTTATGTCCATTCCCAACATTGTATATTAAAAGGATTAATTATCAATTCCAAATCCAATGGTTCTTAATGTGCCATTTAACAATTCCTGTGGCCTGGAAACTTTTTACCCAGTGGGAGAATTTTCCTACCATTTGCTACATGACATACTAATAATGAACCATCCAGTCCTAATCTAGCATTTTTAAGGAATAAGTAATAATGGCTAATTTCTGTGTTACTCTTTTTCTGGGATAAGAACTTCTTCCATCTATTTTGCTACATCATAATATTTGTTGTCAAATGAATAGTTTTGAGTACCAAGTAATTGTCATGCTATTGGCTATATATCACCTTTCTGATTGCACAAAAGTTGCGGAAGAATTTGTAAGACAATAACTTGTCCTCCCCAAAAATTTTAGTCTGCACTGTTTGAGTTTTGTGGGAACCACGTACAAATGCACTCTTGGTGTCAAACTACAAATTTGTTTCCTTAACAATCCATAAACTGACACATGCTAGACCTGTGTTAATAAGTTTATGGTTTACCAAACCTTCCTCAAGGTAAGTAGACTTCTCATTTTGCTAGGAGGTGCTGATGATATGCTTTTTGGACGGAAAAAGCTTGTCAGTAGGCTTTGAGATATCAATGGGACAAAAAGTAAGATTATGATGATAGTATTTTATATGTCACTCGTGGAAAACTTTTCAATCTGAAGTTCAATCCTGGAAAGGACTCTGGTTCGGGATATTGTTGTCCCTTTGTGCGTGCACTTGGGAAGTTGGATAACAATCAATTTGGTGATTCTAACCAAATTGATGATGCAATTTGCAATTTTGAGTCAGTTTTGGAGGGTTTGACATTAGTTCTAACTTATTCAAGAAAAGGTGTCAGATGATGTGTTTTGAGAAGGAGGATTTCAGTTGGTGTTGGGGCCTGTCTTTTTGGGGATCATGAAGATATGATTATTACATTATTTGAGTAGACTGAATACAGGAACATGAAGGACTTTGAGGTTGCTTTTTGAAATGCAAGGTCAACAACCATGGAAAAAGACAGAATTAAAAGACCTGAATTGAACTGAAATTATGGCTAGGACTAGAAGTGATATTAGTTTAGCTGGGTTGTTTTGTTCTTTTATTTTTTCAGTTTCTTATTTTTTTTCCTTGCTGTTGGGGGTGGGGTTGGGGTTGGAGGAAGGTGCTGTTGGATAAGGACATTTTTCCCTTCTTAATAAGATTGTAACAGGGACTCAATTGTAGGAATCTGATATATAGTCTCGACCCAATTCATTTATCGCCTACAAACGACAGAATAGCAGGTATCACTGTATAATGTGGGGTATAGAGTATAACAATGAGCAAGAGAAGAATGGAGATTTTTCAATAATTAACAGCAATGGAAATTGAAAGATAAAGAACAAAGCTTTAAAGTACAATCGCGGACATGATATTAAATTGATCCAAGCTCATGTAGAGTGAATTCTAGGTTAGCTGAGAAAATGCCCAAAAGGGTCGCAAGCTTACAGTGCCAAGTGTTTGCACAATTTCTATGGTAACTGAATAGATACCTGATGATGCTTTAAGCCATTTTATATAGCTAACCAAAATGCTATGATGCCTACCATCCTAATTACATCTCTGCCCTTTAATATGGTTATAGTTATACCCTTAATTAAAAGGAGTTGCCACACCACTGCTTGTTTCCCCATATCATGCACTTTACGAGGAACTACTTGGTTTGGTAACTGCAGGATCAACATCTGGGCCTTGCAAAGCTTGACAGTTTGGCCCCTGTACTTTGGTGCTGCTGAGGTTCACAAAAATTGGGTTTCGGTACTCTGTTTGGTTCAGTGTTGATTAGGGGCTTTCCCTCGGTGGAATGCTTTGAGTTCGGCACATGTTTTTTTGGACCTGATAAGCTCGCACTGCTTGATATGCAATCCCTCGGTGACTCATTGTAGTTTGACCCTGGTTATTTGGCTGTTGGAAAGTCTTGCCTCATTCCATTGCTCCTCCTAGGTGCGGGGTCCGCATCATTCCTTCCTCTCATCAATAATTTCATTGTCCTCAAGTATAATTTGGAATCTCCTCTTAATGTTGCCGTAATCCTCTCAGGTTGCCTCATCCTTTGGAACCTCACTCTATTATACAAAAACATGCCATCATTTCTTCTTGTTTATTCTTCCTTTTAGTTTCAATAGTTTAGTGCTTTCTTCAACTTTAGCAAAATCTGGCCCTCGTCAACAAAGGTGGGTATCTCATCCACGATCCAACAAATGTAACCCACCTTCTTCAGAATGGCTGCATGAAACATCAGATGTAGCATAGGAGTTGACCGTAGATTTAATTTGTACGCCACCTCCCTAATTTGCTCCAATTTCTGGAATGGCCCATAGTTCCTTTGGTACAACTTTAATTTTATTCATTAAGGGCATCTACCATTATGGCTGAGGCATGAGGTGTCCGTACTCCTCCGGCTCTAACATCATGCTTCTCCCTCATCATAGTATCTTTTTGTACTCCCATGTGCCTTCTCCAGGTCTTTCTTTACCCTATTGAGGATCCTAGCCAACAATTCTTGCTTCACTTCTTTGTTTCGGTCTCTCTCTTGTACATATTGAGCGTGGCAGTGGTCTTATATGTGTCTGTGAAAGAACTCAGGTTAATACAGTCATGATGCAACATGTTAGACCACTACTACACCCACAGCATAAATTCCCTTTGTTGGGTCTCTTCCTCGTGATAAGAAGGTCTCAGATACTGTTCCAGCATCTGGTTCACCACCTTCAGTTGCCATTGGCTTGTATGTGGTTGGAGAACTCGCCTTAATCTTACTTCTCTGTAGGGAAAAGAGCTATCCTGAAAATGAATTCAGGAATAACTTACTCTAGTTGGTGATGATGCTCCTCAATACCATCGAGTTTGACCACACTTTCCACAAATATCCGGGCTGCAGTGCTAGCTGTGATTGGGTGTTTAGAGGAATGAAAGGCGCATTTTTACTCGGTCTACAGCCACCAGGTTGTAAACCCCCCTGCATACTAGGCAATCCTTCCATGAATTCCATGGTTAGATCCTTCCAAATTCTCTCTGATATTGTTGACGGTTATAGTAGGCATATTGTTGCTCAATCTTCATATTTAACCTTTTGGCAGGTTTTGCACTCTGCCACTAGGGCCTTAACCACTTTCTTAAGCCCTTCTCAAGAGAATTGCTTCACCATCACGTAAGTCCTTAACCATCTCGAATGACCACCTTCCTTGCTAGCGTGAAAGAAAGGATTTTGTCCCTCAAACCAGGCACTCAGGCACATATACAAGCTCTTGTAGTAGAGTTCCCTTCTTTAAATGGAAATTTCTTTCCATATTTACAATGAATCATGCTCCCCTAATGATAGGCTTAATTACAATCAGTCCCAATTATAATTATTCCTAATCACAATCAATCAAGATCCTTTGAGTCAGGAAACTATATATTTACAATATATGCTGTCGTATTGTCGAGGTTGCACAAATGGCATCATGGTGACTTAAACAATACAGATAAAAATGAGAATAAGATTGAACAATGGCAATGAAGGCCACTGGACAAGAGAAGACGATGAAGCCCATATTAGTGATGAATCCAGAAGACAACAATGGGTAGTAGTCTCTGCAGAAAATATCTACCAAATCAACAAAGAAATGGAAGAAAGCTAATGCAGAAAAAATAATCACACTTAGCAAATTATGGGGAAAAAAAATTACTGAATCAGTATACAGAAAAATAATCACCAAAAAAATTATGCAAAGAAGATTTGCCTAATAAGTATGTGGCAAAAAATCTGCAGAAAAAATCACACCCAGAAATTTTTGGTAGCTATTACCGAGAATTCTAAATATTCATGTATATCTAAAATGTTTGATTACCACAGAATATGCACACTTCTTTAGGCCTATTCTGGGAAAGATTTCAAATCCGGAAGATTGTGGTAATCACCAAGAATGATGGTCATGTACAACAATCATTTCCATCTATGCTACTAAATATTGAGAAATAAAACTATCTATATCTGTATTACAAAATCAGAGTCTTATTAGCTAAATAGCAATTGGCACTAGGAAACAAAGTCTCCTCTTCTAGGGGGCAATTGCCAACACTTCTATTATGATGAGGTTGTTTGAATAACTGCCAGACAATGCATTGATAAATGTCTCCATGATTTCTTCAGGTTAAGTTTCTAAATCTTTCTTCTCTTTAGGTAAATGTTCTGATGATTTGTTTGAATCAGCAGTCAGGTTACTGAATGCTTTTCTTTTCATCTATGCCTAGGAAAGATTTGATTATCACATTTGTAACATAGTGCCGATAATTTCTTTTGATCCAAGGTGAGGGAAGGATTGTTAGGTGAATCCAAGTGCTGGAAATATGTGGATTGTATTCTGTATCAGAATTAGGCTTTATCTGGTGGTATTTGGGTGGTTTTAGGGTGGTAGGAGGAGCTGAGAAAAGGTTTGCATGATGGTGTGGTTATTTTGGATTATACATCCAAGGATTGTTCCTGAAAATCTAGCCATTTAGAAGGCTTGAGGAGTTTTACCATATGTCTCAGTTCTTGTTTAATGTCACTGAGAAAGTTTAAGGATTTAAGATTTAGTATTTTCAATTGTTCTTGACAGTCTTCTGGTTTCCCTTTCTGCTAAGGATTTTGATTTCTTCAACAATACCCATGGAAGATTTGTCCCCAAATCTGTTAAAAACAGCTGCTTGAAAACTTTCCCAAGTAACTCCTTGTTTCTCGATGATGATATACCGGTGTTTTGATGATGATGATTCAATCACAGGGGGACCAAACAGAGTTATAGGGGAGTAACAGGAAATCAGGGGAGGAGAAGATAAGATTGGGAATGAGAAAAGGGGAATTTGAAGGAGATGAGGAATAGATAGGAAGGTGAGAACACATTCATACTGAATTCATTAGTATTATCTTCATATCTGTCTTATGATTGTATTCTTGCTGTTTATACATACTAGCTAAATTTACAACAGACTGTAAATATGGCATAGGGGCTATTTCCATTTTCTTCTGCACAGAAATATAGCGGAGGTTAAAGAATTTTGCACCAATACACCAAGAAACTGAAGAAAGCAAAGAACTATTGAACTGAAAGAAGATCAACAAGAAGTTAGGCCAGAAAAATGGAATCAATTGATGCAGCAGTTACTCAAATGAAATACAGGAAATCTGGTACAGAAGCTACTACAAAGTGTAGTATGCAATCTGTATATGAGAGAGAATATGCGAAGACTGAGTATGGAAGCTGTGAATTGGAAGTGAAATGAAATTTATAGAAGTGCTCTGATCACTTTGGTAAATTGAGTTGCCTCCTCATCCTCTGTATTTCTTGTTTTTCGTTTGGTCACTCACTGCCTCCTAGTCCCCTTCCTTCCCTATTCTAGATTTTACTGATTAGAGGGATAATTCTTCCTCTACATTCTCACCCAAAAAGATGGAAACTCGAATTTGGGAAAGAGCTGAGGATGTTTTCTTTAGTGTCACTAGCATGGATGAAAATATCAATATCGCTGTATTGGCGGTTGTGACCATATCAGTTTCTGCCATATCTGGTGGTACGCATCTGTTTTGGCTGTTTTGGAAACAACTTTTTGCAAACTAGAACTAGAAGGAAAATTATTGACTGATATATTGGAAAATATGGGGACATATTGTGATTTTGTCGCTATATTGAGAAACATTGGTCTCACCAACTTCATGAATTCTTGGGCTAGAGATGATTGAGTGCCAGATTAATGATTCTGAATGCTGGTGGAGGATTTTTATTTTCGATGGACTGATTTTTATTGTGAAGTTGAGAAAGGATTGCATCAAACTTTTCATTGATCTTTGTCTTCAAATCAGTAAAATTGGTCGTTGATTCAGTTCTCAATATAGTTATCTGATCCTGGTGTTGCTGAATTTTGAACATTGGTGTCCTTTTCTTTTTGAGCACCTGTTCTTCCAGCTTTTCTGTAGTCGTTGGTTGAGAAATCAGAATCAAATGAGGTTTTGTGATTAGAATAAAAAGTGCCTAAAATTTCTTGGAGATAACTTTGTTCTTGATACCAAGCACGATCAGGAGGATTTCCATTGAAGTATTCAGATGAATTTAACAGAGAAGAGATGATTTAGGATGATGAGAACGTTGAAAGAAGGTGAGAAATAGCGGAAATGAAGGGAGATGAGAGAAATTAGACAGGATTTGAAAGATTTCATAAGAACCTGATTCATTCACATATCTTATTGCAATCTTTTTCTGGATTTATACAAGCGCCCTCGGTTCAGTATGTGCAGCTGGAATCCAGCAATTTATTAGATCAGTATTAGAAGAATAGAATCCATTCTAAAATGCATGATTGGGGTTGGTGCTTGTTGGAAAATTAAGCAATTTTGAAAAATAGACGTGTCTGATTTGAAAGAATGTCTAATATAGACGTGTCTGATTTGAAAGAATGTCTAATGGGATGGCTCCAAGTCATGTTACAAAGTTACTTTTTTTAAGATTACATTTATCCTTTATAAATGTAAATGGGTTTGTTTGAATTTTTTTGAGAATACAATGAAGCATTTGTTTGACTGTGTTTTGCACTAACAAAATTAAATCTGGAACTATAATAAAAACATAATAGTCTGACATTAAGAAATTATTTTGGTGAATAAATAATTCTGTAGGAAATCTGAATTTATTGAGATTCATAATTATCCAAAACCAATGACCCATGTAATTTATAGACAAAAATAACACATAAAACAGTCTAAATATATAGCTGTTGGAAGTTAAGTTTGTTGAAATGATAGTTGAAAGTAGGATTAACTAGGGAAATTACTAAAACCAATTTCCATTGCTACATAAGTGCCACATGTGCGCCACTGACATGTAGTACGTGTCACGTGCCCAAGTGCCAATCTAATGTGAGATTTTATAATTTTTACAAAATTGAAAGTCTACAACAGTTTTGAGGTTTATTGCTGTTCTAGTAGTTGCTAATTGTGGTATATTGATATATGGTTGTTCTCGTTGCTGAGCTGTTGATCTTGATCTGCTGTGTTCCTGAGTCTCCTGTTGGTGTGTTGTAGTTCTGTTGTCCTCTGTGGTCGGTTGTATGCGTCTGTGTGTGGCCTTCCTTTATGACAAACCGATCTAACTATAAATTCTAAGATTTGGCCTATTGAGCTTTCACACAATATTTGGCAATCAGAAACTAATCATTACAAAGATGAAAAATGTTAAGATAATGAGGAGTTGCACTAGAAGATAAGGTAATGAATGATGATATTCAGAAATGTTTAGAAGATACATCTATGAAAGTTAAGAGGAGAAAATAACTTGCAAAGTGGTTTGGATACTTAAAAATTGGCCAAATGAAGTATATGTGAAGAAACGCTATTTAGGTACGGTTAGAGGAAAGAAATGAAGAAATATCTTTAGAAAAATTTAGAATGATGTAATAAAAATAATCTAAGGTTACTTATATTTTCAGAAAATATTGCACTTAATCAAATGAAATGTTGACAATTGAGTCACATAGCCAGCTGCATTTAGTAAGATTTGTTGTTTTTGTAGACAATTTTATGTTGCAACGTAATGATTGTGTTACATCGGTAATCTTGCATTGCAACCTTTGGAGATAAATACTAGTAGCTAGGTCAGAGATGACTCGGAAAATATTTGATCATTGACACAACACGACCCACTTAACATCATTACTATTGAGCCTTCGTCATAGGCCGAGATTGAAATCCAGACCACAATGTCTTGGGATTTTCGGGGAATAAAAACACTCACACAATCAGTATAACGAAAACGAAATCTCAAATCTTTCGTTAATCATCGGCTACCAAATATCGTGAGAGTACAAGGAATATAATCATACAACCAAGCATGCACAAGTTGTACGGTAAAATACTTTTTAGCCTAGGAATAATCACGGGATTAATTCTGAATTAATATATTATTAAAATGTTCGGTTATAAATATAATTTTATCCAAAATTTTCCCACTACAACCTAACTGAATGGCCTATTAAACATAACTTTAATACACCTAACAATTTATTAGAAAAAAATACATTGAGAATAATAATCTATCAAACGGTAATATGTCTTAGAAATAATATTATTGCAACGTGCTCAATTTTAACGAAAAACAAAACTTAAGTTGAATCTTAAACAGATACAGATGCTTTTAATTATAAGTACGTAATGGTAAGCATGACACGCATTTTTCTTGATGAATGAGAAATAAAAGAAAGAAAGCAAGAAGAGGAGCCGTCGGTCAATATCAAGAGTCCTGCGGGGGGTGATAGGGTTCATGACAGTTACATATTATGCGTAGAAGCATGTGTTGGACAAGCATTCTCTCTGTTTATCTGCATATTATTCTATTCAAGTATGGCATTTATTTTGATTTAGCTGAATCTCTCAACCATTGAATCATTTATAATGTGATTGATATGTCGGCCGGCATGGCTAGTCATCTGAAATCATTCGGTCGCAGCTTCTGAGGCTGAAGGATTTACGCCCACAAAACACGATCTGTCTAACGGCATCTTCTTCATTCGACCACACCAGGACACCCGTGACCGTTGATAGGGTTATTCTTATTGTATGCTTAATTGTTGGATGGGAATAGCTATTTCCGGCTAAAATCTTCATACCCTGTGAATAGCCAAGTGTTATACATGGTGGCTAACGGCGACTAATGACGGATCTAGCCATTGCCAAAGGGGTGGGTGGTCGGCACAGGAGGGTGCCTGCTGATGACAGTGACGCCGGTGGTCGTGTCGGCAAGGAGGTATGCCCTGTGCGCCCGGATTTCTGATAAAAATGACACAGTGAAATCATCTTTTCATATTCCAATCTGGGACTCTCGATGTTCCAGAAAAAAACAATTGAAAATCAAAGATCAAATGGGCTGTTGTTACGATAGATATTGGCTGAGTTTCCCAGAACGATTTGCGCCATCATGGCCCTGAAAATGGCATTTTTTCAAGATTGTCTGATTGTGGATTTTTCAATACAAAAATCTTTAGCTTAAATGATGGAAATTGACCATATCTTCATTACTGTCCATCACAGTGGCGACATATCTCTCACATTTCAAAGACATGTCTATATAAATATGCAGCTGATTAACGCGCTAAGTAGGGCTCCTGTATCGTGGGGTCGAATATCAGAAAAAGTTATAACATAAGAGTCTCGTATACTAAAAATAGTGAAAAAAATAAAAATTTTTCGGCCCCGAGACTCGTCCTTAGGCAATTGGCATGGGGCTTCTGTGGACACGTTTATGAAATGTTTATGTCAATGTTGCCATGGACAAAATTGAAGATGTGGTTTGATCCTATAAGCTATATAGGCTACAAAGACAGAACTGTCTAAACTGTACTATTCAGATATTTTTAGAATATTTT
>JAODPA010098529.1:0-21831 GCA_025585075.1 Nepenthes mirabilis
TATATCATGTCTTAAATATTTATTAACAAATCAATTCCTGAGATAATTTAGTTTCTACTGTCATTGACTTAGGTCAAAGCACTTGCCGCCATTTCGGTGGATAATAGAGTTGGAGAGAGCTATGGATTTAGGGATCTCAAGGAGTCCAGCTTGAGAGTTTTATTTTGAAACTTTTAAGATATCCTTATTTACTATTTTACTTCATCAAGTTGGATTAGAGACTGCATTTTTTGATGATATTTGAGTGTATTGAATATTTTAGACCTTATAATTTATTTTTATCATTTATAGTTTCATGATTGATGATTATATAAATTTGATTGTTTTCCGAGTGGCAAGAGATTCAAGGGGAGATCATGGGCAGAAACCAGGTCGTCACAAATATCCCATCCCGCACCCAAATTTAAAGGATGAATATCAGTCCTCCAATCTTCAAGTTTTAGGATTTATAGTTGTGCACAACTCTGCGTACGGTCATGCAAAGCAAGGAGAACCCAAACTCCAATAATGAGTTGTGTCCAAAATTTTCCAAAGTGAAAGAAACATAAAGGAGTTGCACCGTTTCAGATTTATCGGTCAATATCATCCCCACTGATTGAAAATACATGCCTGAGTGTGACGATCGATTGTGCATATGCCAACATCGACGGAAAAATTGCTGTGGAGTTTAGAATACCTGATTTGAACATTTTGTCAGTGGCCAATGTACACTACTACAACAACAATAACTCTATTTTTGTGCCCGTATACATATACAGCCTATTGGGTGTCTCTAGAGGCCATTATGGAATTGAGAATATTTGAAGTGAAGAAAAAAACTTGAATGCTGGAGTGAGGGATATTGAGTCAAGGTTCAAGTGAAGAAAGGGATGAGGAGATCAAATGAGGGAGGGGGAAAGTTTGCCGGAAGTGAGATGGGGCTGCAGTGTTCGCGGATAATATTGCAAGAGATGAGCTCTGTGGGGGTGGGAGATTGCAGGTAATTAGTTGATAAGACAAATCAAAACATGGGCAAAAAGGTGCCCAAATAACTTATTTTAATTAGTAATTCTGGGCATGACGATAAGAAAACGGAAGACAATAAATCAAAAATAGATTTTATAACAGAGGACTACAATTTCTTGTAGGTTATAGCATGAAAATCAAATTTACATTATCATGAAACTAGGTTTAATTTATTTTCAAAAATGTATTAATTTATCGTGGGAAATCGTTGGGTGAGGTGCACAAACCAGACAGATCAGTGAACTCAAACCCGTTTGTCACCTCCCGTGCTCTCTACCGTCCCCTTGTACAATCAAAGTCTCGCTACAACGATTTTTCCAGAAATTTGACAATGGTTTTGCCTCTGGGCATGCAACATGCACGGAGCAAACAACTGGAACGAATAACAAACAGGTAATCAAGTCATCAAGCTGCATGATCCATGTCTACATTTAAAAGCTTCCACATAAAAGCACAAGAAGCTGATTAAGTTCAGCATCAGTAAAATTAGCTTACTTCCACATCCCGGGTATGGAAAATCAGAAAATTGCATTAAGAACATCATCTCATCAGATTAAGCATTTCTTAAAAGAGCACCATGATTCTACTCACTGCACCCGGGACAAGGTGTAACAAATACAAACCACAAATCATCATGTCAAATGAAAAATTATCATCTTGAATGCCCCCTAAAGTACTGCAAATAAACTCCCAAGTCTTTTACAATAAATCACTAGTATTCCAAGCCAGATGAGATCAATGACAGAACTACTTTGTTTTTTAAGACAAGCTGCTAAGCCGCCTTAACTTCTTTGGTTGTTTTTTAAGACAAATGCTGCTTAGCTGCCTTATCTAGTGGCCCCGGCTGTCCCTTTTATTCTTCCTTTTGCTGCTTTTATCATCAGAATCAGAGTCCGACGAATCATAATCAGAAGACTCTGATGTTGAGCTGTACCTTGTATGCTTTCCCTTCTTCGGCTTCTTCTTCCTCCTCCTCCTCCTCTCTTCTTCTGAATCAGATGAGGAGCTGTAGCTTGAAGCACTCCCCCTTGAGGTACAATCTGACCCAGTCACTGAAGGAGACATGCTATCAGAATTAAAGACTGAAGCCTCACTATCACTACCAGACTCAGTATCTGACCTATGCTTCCTCTTGCTTTTCTTCTCGTTCTTCTCATCCTTCTTATTTATGTTCTCTTTCAGAATATCCGGATTGTCCAACTCATAAGAAACCTGATTCCTCTTCTGCCTCAACTTCTCCCTCAATATTGGGTTTTTAAGTTGCTGGGTCCGGGATGGCCGTGATATGTAAACCCTTTCATTCTTGCACTCGTAAGTCCAGTGCCCAGTTTGGAAACACTTCTGGCATTGCGATGCAGTACCACCAATGGTAGGCATCTTAAGGTCTTTTCTTTCCCCCAATTTCACCGCCTTCTCAGTACTCATCAAGTACATCTGCCTCTTAGCCTCTCTTTTCTCCTGCCATCTACTTGGCCCTTCTTCTTTCTGCCCATATGCGTTAACATTTCTGGCAGCAGCTGCAGCTGCCCTCTCAGCCTGAGCTCGGCTAAGACCCTTTGCAGCTGACAAGGCGGCAGCTTTAATTCTTTCAGCTGCAGCCTGAGCTTTCTCTTCTTTCTTGCTCGACATTATCCAAAACCACAATGGAACAATCACAACACGATGCTATATTCTGCCAACTGCAAATGATAGCCTCAATTGGAACACAATGCTGAAGTGGTAAGCCTTCTACAAACCTGAAAGTAACAAACAACAAAATTTAATTGATAGTTGGCAAACATCTCATTTATGTCATAGTTATGTAGGCATTGCTATATCTCTTCTGTGTGTAAACCTACATGAATGTACGGAATTTTGTATCATTTTCTTCAACACTGCATGGTACACACAAGTGTACCATTTTTGTATCATATTTATTTTCTTTTGCAGAAATTCAATAAAAAACTAAAATAAATAAACCCCAAGAATTTAAAAAAAAACCAAAAGGCCAAAAGGAAAGTGATGTTGAGATCCTAATTTCACATAAATAGGCCAAATACACAATCTTCTATCAGAGAAAAATTTGGAAACACATGCACTCTCAAAGGAAACTGACAGTAACACAATATTTTGACCATAACTTTCTAGCGTGATCTCAATTTGATGTGATTCTAGATGCATTGAAAGCTTAATTCCAGGCCAATAAAATTGTCTAATGGGATGCAAGAAAATATACATTTTTCGATCTTGTATGTTTTTTGACCGGTCTTATTGGTCAAGAAAGCGACAAAGGAGTGATCCTGCCGGGATAGAATTGGGATATATTCCAATTACATTCCATGAATTGTTTGCTTATTCTTTCCATCTTCGGATGTTTTAGGGGTCGAACAAAGGCTTGAATCAAAGGCAATAAATGGGGAATGAACAAAAAAACCACAGGTGACAGCTGTTTTTCTAGCCTTGCTTTCTACCTTTGTTCTCTTGTGCAGGATACTCTCAAGATTTCAAATTTGGCACATTATATAGTTTCCTATGGAGGATAATTCTTAGAATTTTATGGCAAGTTATGAATATCTTATGCTAAATTTATTGCTATGGACAGTACAATGATTTAGGTATCGGTTTTGATCAACAGTAGATTCCATATTCAGATGAATAGGTTTGTATTCTTGGATATTTTGATTATTTATATATTTCTCTTGACTCAATGTGATTTACTAATACATTGAATGCTAGAAAAAATCCCTAAGTTATTCAAATAGGCATATCGTTGTTTTAGCCATTAAGTGTTCAACATTAATCCTTAATAAATGCTAATCTGTAAGAGTAAACTTTTCTTCTTTAATTTTTACTTCTTTTCCAGTGAGAATCTGGAGTTGGGAATGGTGGGGAAAACAGCAAAATGAAGGAGGATAGCTTCTCCAATTCAAGAAGGGAAGACGTCTCCAAGAGAAAATTCTACTTGGTAATTCATTTTTCATACTCATTGTCCATTACATTCTACAATTTATAACCAATTAGGAATATACTCCCAATTTTGTTAGTGATACTTTCCTAACTGAAACAGGTAAACAATGCAGAAGCTAATAGAAGGGAAATGGAAGCAGTTGAAATCTGGATGTTTGTTGCACCTGCTTTGGAATTAATATCTTGCTGCACCTCAAGAAGTTACCAGCAGTAGCCTTCATGATTTGCTTTGGTGAATACAATGGATGCTACGCTCCTTCTCACGAGATTGTAACGCCTTCCCAAATGAGTCGTCAAACACTGATATCTGATTCACCTCTTTCCATCTGAATGGTTGCGATTTCCCCAACTGTGTGGCCATGATGACTCTCTGTATGGATGCCTGAGCCCATAGATTTCCTTTTGTATCATCAGTCTTTGATATCCTTCCTCTTCTGCGACACCTCATTTCTTCTTAGGGTTCCAACTTCTCGTTATATTTTTTCTGATCACAAAGCCGTGATGACCGTGAACAGTTGCAATTTTCCCAACTGTGTGGCAATGATGACTCCATGCATGGACTCCTGAGCCCTCATAATCCTCAGATTTCCTTTTGTATCTATCATCAGTCTTCGTTATCCTTCTTCTTCTATGACACCTTATTTCTTCTTAGGGTTCCAACTTTTTGTCTTCCTTACTTTTTTTTGCTGCTCACCAAGCTGTGATGACCATGAACAGTTGCAATTTTCCCCACTGTGACAATGATGACTCCTTGTACAAACTCTTGAGCCATCATAACCCTCAGATTTCCTTTTTTATCATCAGTCTTTGTTAGCCCTCCACTTCTGTGACATCTTGCTTCTTCCTAGAGTTCCAACTTATCTTCTTCTTCTTGGTTTTTTTTTTTTTTTTTTTTTGGCCGCTCACAAAGTCGTCTCCTTTAGAGCACCTTGCCCTCCAGGTTGGGATAATTTAGCCTAAGAGTGAAGTGGTTCCCAAGTGTTGTTTTTCTCCGTAGTTCCTGTCCACTTCACAAGTACACTTTGATCTTCTGCTTCCCAAAGTTCCATATTCTTCTTCCCAACACTTTTCTGGTTGTGGCAAGACCTCACCTTTGGAATCTACCAAAGGCCCCAATATATTTTTTTAGGGCCAGCACATGAAATACTAGATGGACTTTCACCGATAGAGGAAAAGCCAAACGATAAGACAGCCGCTATCCTTTCAATGATTTTGTAAGGACCGAAATATCTAGGTGCTAATTTTAAGTTCTCTCAAAATGAGACTGACTTCTAGCGATATAGCCCCTACAAATTTCCTTTCAATAAATTTTGAATTTGATCTTGAGTCCTGAGCTCTCTTTCCACTGCTTCGTTTGTTGTGATCCGGCTAACAAATCTTGCCAATTTGTGGGGAAGGGGGGAGGGTGAGATCCCATATACTGCCTCAAACGGGGTGATCCCAGTCAGGAAGTGTTTACTAGTATTATACTACCACTCAGCCATTGCAAGCCATTGGGACAACATATTGGGTTTATCACTCACATAACATTTTAAATATTGTTCCAAACTTCTGTTCAAATGTTCATTTGCCCGCCGGATTGAGGATGATATGGTCCCATGCAACTTGAACAGTTCCTTCTAAAAAGTGCTAGTCAAAATTGGATCTCTATCACTAACTATAATCTTGGGGATACCATGCAATTTCACAATGTGGTTGAGGAAAAGGTGGGAATGTCAGTGGCTGTATAGGGGTGAGTGAGAAGTATGAAGTGGGCATATTGGTTAAATGGTCCACTACTACTAAGATACTATTGAACTATAAAAAAGTGAGAAGACTCTCTATGAAATCCATAGATAGATCAGACCAAGGGTTTTCAGGTGTGGGCAGGGGTTAGAGAAGACTATAAGGCTTTTTGTGGTTCAATTTTGGTGCCTTGGCAGATTTAGCACTCTTTAATGAAACTTTTAACATCACCATGCATATCCTTCCAACAGAAATCCACCTTAGCTCGACTGAAGGTTTTGTAGTAATCCAAGTGCCCCCAATAGGACTAGCATGGATCCACTCCAAAACTTGTTGTCTTATTCCCTAGTTTATGCCAAAGAAAAAATTTTCCATTTTGAAATGCGCCCCATTCTTCAAATGACAAGAGTCAACATGAGATGTACCTTCTGAAGTAGCAGGAAGAGAGTTTGAATGTTGACATCAGTCTCATGAGTGGCAGCCTTAAGCTCCTCTATCCAGCTCGAGTTTGGGTATGATACCATCACTAGGGTTGACTCTTTCTCCCTCCTGGACAATGCATCTGCAATTTTGTTCCCGTGTCCCTTCTTGCATTCAACAATAAAATAGTAATCTAACAATGTAGTTACTCATTTCTGCTGCGACGGGTTGCTAACTTTTGCTCCAATAGGAACTTGAGGCTCTGTTGATCAGTTTTGACAGTGAAGGACTATCCCAATAAATAGGGGCTCCATTTCTTAATTGCCATTACTAAGGCCTCAACAACTTTTCATAGGTTGAAAAAATATAGGGTCCTCTCCTTAAGGGCATGACTAAAAAATGCTATGGGCTGCCAATCTTGCATCAGGATGGGCCCAATGCCTACCCCTAGAAACATTACATTCAATCACAAATCTTTTGATGAAATCGGGTAGGGCCAAAACAGGAGGCTAAGACATTGTGTTTAAGCTTTTGGAAAGCTTCTTCGGCCTCATTAGACCACAAAAACGCATTGTTTTTGAGAAGGGCCATGAGGGAGGCTGCAATCGTCCCATAATTTCGGATAAACTTTTGGTAATCGCCAATGAACCCCAAAAATTCCCTTAGAGACTGAAGAGTATTGGGTGAACTCCACTCCAACATTGTTGAGATCTTAGAGGGACCAGCCTTTAACCCTTCTTTTGATATCAAATGCCTCAAAGTAATCAACATCCTTATAAAAGAACTGACGCTTACTCATCTTATCATACAAGTGATGCACTTCCAAAGTTTATAAGGCCTTCTGGAGATGCAACTTGTGTGCTTTCTCAATTAGGCTGAAAATCAAAATGTCATAACAAATATAAGTCTAAATTTCCTAAGGGCCAAAAAATTTCATTAATTAACCCCTGAAACATAGCTGGAGCATTGGTCAATCTCCCCCTCAGCTAGTTGAACAGATTGTTCTACACCTCCAGCGCCACATTCAAGCAAGACCCCTCCCCTTGTGCAATCTCCCCCTTAGCTATTTTAACCCTGACATTGGTCGATTTGGATCTTTTTCATTTGATCCTTTTGACTAAGCCTGTATTGAGCAAGTTGTGAGTACTTCCTAAGTCAATTACAATTACCCCTGGCACTCCATTAATCTTTCCTTTCATTAAGCATAGACATGTAGTGGGGTGTTCCTATAATCACATGAAGAGAGATCTCCGCTAACTGATCTTCTATAACATCAATTTCTTGAGGAGTGGGATCTTCAAATCCTTACCCGAAACTTGATTCCTCTAGTTCTAATACCCCAAAACAAAAAGTTGTGGGTTGGAACATTTGTGCCTCGGAATCCACTTTTCATTACATCTGTAACACAACCCTTGATCTCTCCATTGTTTCATACATGCATGCAGGAGTGATCCAATGGACCATCATCTCCGGTTCAGTTGCAGTTCTATTTGAACCTGTTGCCATGGAAAGAGTTGTGATAGATATGCCCTCCAGAAGAGGGATTCTGACGTCAATTGTCGCTTTTCCAACTCGTAACAAATTCCTCTTGGATCCGGGCCATTCCTATGATTTTGTGCAGGCTCGTTGAGTTAAAAAGTTTAACTAGGTAACATATTTCATCCTTCGACCCTCCCAAGAAGCAACTTAACCAGTGTGGGAACATCCACTAACTGGTTAGTGATCGATTTAAACTATGCCTTATATTTAACCACATTTCTGATTTCCTAAGCTTCTGCAGCAATCACATATGATCATTATAGGCCATGCCACTGAATTAGCTTAGTAAAGCCTAGAAAAAGGTTTTCTAATCCACAAGCTCTCGTGACTCTTCAGATCCTTGGAACCATATCAGGGTCTCTCCTTCCATATAAATTGAAGATAATAATACCCTCTGATTATCAGGAGTTTGGTGAAGCCAAAAAAACTATTTAGCCTTGTAAATCCATCTGTTTGGGTTCTCTCTCAAGAATCGTGGAAAATCAATCTTTACACTCTGGTGGATATTGATCCCAAGCTGCTCCTCTCACTCCTCCCTATGATGAGGATTTTGAGCTGGATGTAGAGTTGCTAATGGAGTTGCTGGCGACCACTCATATAAATTGAATAAATGCTGCATTTGCTTTATTAAGCCTGTGAAGCTTCGCTCAAGTTGATCCATTTGCTGATTGATGTTTTGCTCGGAAGTGCAGAGTTTATAGTTTCCAGCTGCTACTTAACTGGTTCAAATGAGTTCCCTCATCGATTCTGTCTTTGATACCAATTTGTAATAGTAAAACTTTTTTCCTTTAATTTTTTTCTTCTTTTTCAGTGAGAATCTGAAGTTCGGAATGCTGGGGAAAACAACAAGATGAAGGATGATAGTTTTCCCAATTCAAGAAGGGAAAATATTTGCAAGGGAAATTTCTACTCAAACTTGATAATTGATTTTTCATACTCATTATCTATTACATTCTACTATTTATAGCCAATTAGGAATAGATTCCCAAATTTGATAGTGATACTTTCCTGACTGAAACAGGTAAAAAATACATAAACTAAAAGAATGGAAATGGAAGCAGTTGGAATCTGAAAGTTTGTTGCGCCCATTTGTTGAGTTGTGATTTGTATTTTGCTGCTCCTAACATGACCGATAGTAGCCTTCACAATCAAATTTGCCAAATATAATGGACACCATGCTACTTCTCACGTGACTGTAAAGCCTTCCCAGATGAGCAGTCAAGCACTGATATCCGATTCACCTCTCTCCATCTGAACAATTGCAATTTTCCCAACTGTGTGGCTGTGATGACTCCATGTATGGAATCCTGAGCCTTCGTAACACTCAGATTTCCTTTCGTACATCAGTCTTCATATACTTCCTCTTCTCCGAGGCCTCGTTTCTTCCTAGGGTTCAACTTTTCCTGTTATTTTTTTGGCTGCTCACATAATCTCTTGGGTTTCATTGATATATCATTTAGTTAGAAATTGTTCTACTCCAACTGTGAAAAAATAGATCAAAGATGACACTACAAACCATTAGAAAATCTTGAAACCTTAGTCATCCTCTATATTAATTCACTTCATCACTTTTAGTTCTTCTAAGTTATAGTTTGAATTATCCACTCATAACTTTCTCTCTCTACTACTCCAATGCACGTTTTTGTCAATATTCTTAAAGTTGTTATCAAATACAAAAATGAAAACAATCAAAAACCCAATCTCATTTGCAGAACTGACAAGCTATATCTATGGATTGTAATTAAACAATCGCACCCAGCAATGAAAAGTAGACAGAGAAACTAAGTGAGGATTCAAAAGCCAAATGCAACGAACACCCATATCGTTACCCAGATCCAATGCAACAGCCTAAGACGTCAAACAAATATCTAAATTCAAGTCAACCAAAGATGCAACTTCAGTCACCAAGAGCCTAAGTCAATAGACTACCAGCCAAAGGAAATAAAGGAGATGAATTCCATGATCATAATCATAAGAAACCCTAGACAATTCTTTGCACCCCTCCCTTGACAGACAAACATCGAAAAGCATGAGTTGAAAGCGGTGGTCAGTTGCAAGACCAAATTCAAGAACAAGAAGGCTTAATGGAATGGAAAAAAGGTAATGTCAAAGAGCTCTAACCGATCTGCTAACACAAGCAAACAGGAGGGGCTGTGGCAGGGAGACTGAGTCTTGAGTCGAGTAGTTCTCGTCGACAAGAACTCGGTTAACATCCAATATTTGAGTTGCATACCCGGTTGGATATATTAGGGAAAGCTAGTCAATGAAAACGCGTGGGCCTTGTGGCCCAGCTGGGCCGCTTTGACTTCACTAACAGGGCTTTGCAAATTGCTGTGCCATTCTCCATTCTACCTACACAGAATGTGAATCATAATGGGGATTTGATAAAGTATTTAAAATATTATTAAAATTCATCATTAACATTTTATTTTTAATTTAAAATATTATTATTAAATTTTATTTCATTATAAAATCTATGATATGTAAAAAAAAAGTAAACTTGACAACATAACAAGCTGAAAACATTTATAACTTTTTTTTTTTTTTTTTGAGTTTGAGCCTTTCTAGCTTTTTATGAAAAGGAATGGAGCCCTGGTGCATAGTTAGAGCTTTCCAACACCTTTTTTGTTTTCAAGTACATTCATATTTACGATAATTGATGGAAGTAACTTAGGCTGAGTCAATTATAAACCTAAGTCTGACACTATCGTCTTGTGGTAAGTGTCTAAGTTAGATATTAAGAGGCCTTTTAGGTACATTTCTTATAATATATGACTAAGATAAGTTATCTGCTAGTCGTAAAAAAACAATTTGAATGTGGGGTTTTAATGCATACCTTAGCCAATATTTGACTTGGATGAAAGAAGAACGAAGGTGAGCTCTACGAGTAACCTAAAACCAAAAGCCTCCATGTCACAAACAAGTGAAGAGCCTAGATAATTTATCTAAATAAATTCCTCTGCTGCTTAAGCCATTACATGCTTTCGTTTGGAAAAGGATGAAGAGAAAAGTTACTAACTTCTTAGATGTAAGCTAGGGGGTTGTTAATGGAAGGAATGATGACGGGCTAAATTGTATGTATGGCTTAGAAGGGAGGTGTGAATTGTTGGGATATCGCATTCCTTTTTAATTTGTAATGAAAAAGGCCCAAGGTGGCATGTGTAAGGAGAGTTGTGGCAATGAATAACTTGCTTAGGTTAAGTTAACCTCTCAAAAACAATACCATATACTTCTCAAAATGAAGAACTTTGTATCCAAGACATTTGAGTGAGAGATTCACACTAGGTTCCCATTGTAAATGCTCTTCAAGTCTCCAAAGATATTATGATCATTTGTTGTACTTGACCCTCTTATATTTTTCAGAAAGTACAGGAAATGTTATGTAATGTAGGCACTGCTGGATTTGTCTGGTATTCAAAGATCAAGGATTGATACAACTATCAGTGATTTTCTTGTGCACATTTAAAACATCAAATCAGCTTCTGCCTAATGATTTGAGTTTTCAAAGGTGATAAGAAATACTTTTGTTGTGGCATACAAGCTACTTATAGTTTAAGTAAACAACCAATGAGTTATACTCATCGGTTGATGTTAACGCGTCGGCTGGCATGAGCACTGCAAGATTAATTAACAGCTCTATTTGTTGCCATGTTTACACCTCGGCTTCAGTCTATTGGAACATCTTGGCTGAGCAATCTCAAGGTTGGTGGTTTGGTAGGGCTAGTGAACTTTTTCCAGAATTCCTATACAAGAGCCGATTCTATCCAAATGGACATTTTGACCCCTTTTAACTACTTGTCTTGATCCGAGATGCTCATGAATTCAACAGGAGGTATTCTTATGATATCTAAAGGGTTTAAATAAGCTCCACCCAATCGTATAGTTATTAGATCTCTGAAAATTTTGACATTGGATGACTCACCAAGAAACATTATAGTACATCAAAATTTTTTCAAATAGTTAGATGGCTGTAACTAATACTATTTAGCTTATTCTATTGAGAATGATAAACATAACAAAAAAGAGAGCATATCCATTGTTGGATTACCCAAGTAGATGGAGAACCAAGGGTTGGCATTACAGCGGGTGAGCAAATATGTTTATATTTGTGTGTGTACGTGCGCATTAGGAATGGAAAGTTTGCATAATTTGTTAAAAAGATGATGATTCATTAATGTTGGTTAGATTTTCTATGATACTTGTATGATTAAGGATCTTGTCACATCCCAAATTCGAAATATAATTATTGCTTTAATATTCATTAATTAATTTAAAGCAGATTTTGTCCCGTTATCAACCAAAAATTCATTTATTTAATCTACCAACTAAACCTAAGCATGATGGGATGCAATCCTAAATGACATCAGATATAGATAAGAGACCCGAAATAAAATAAATATCAAATCCTATGACCGAAAAATGCCACATCCAAAGTGGCTCTAAACACCAACCATACAACGCCTCGAAACATTCATAAATATGAGAATTTAAACTAAAAATCAGAGCAATCCAAAATCTTGTTCCAATTGAACTATTGAAAACAAACCGACATCATATAATATAACCATACAATCATACAATACTTAATAGTTAGAATAAAAATTAACAATTTCAAACTATTGTTTTGATTAACATGATACATAAACTGAAATTCCAATCCTAATTTGGTCCTCAAACAGCCATTTCTTAAATTGAACCACCTACAAGTAAATCCTAAACCATCTAATCTAAAAGGTTAGTGAAAAACAAAAGTAACGGTGAATTAATTACTCAACAAAGTATATAATTTTCATAATTGAACATATATATACATCAAAAACATATTAGGATATGATATACTCAAAAATCAATAATTAATAACATAAATTTATAAACTTGTCATACATACTTAGAAACTGATGATCGTTTTTTCTCCTTTAAATTGTGCAACATATAAAAAATACTTAAATCTTGCCAAAACCTTATGAACCAATAATCAGTGATAGCCTCACCAACAAATGGTGAATATCGAAACTCGAGCTATATATACATTCATATAACCAAAATCATAAGTTACTATTAAAGACCCTTATACGGGCCATCATAAATATAACCCATAGATGGGGGCGAACATTGCTTCCAACCTATGGATAATAAATTCAAACTTTGAATTTCACTATAATATACTAGGATATTTTATAATATATTCCATTAATTCTTTACAATAGTCCGTACATAATCAAATAGAAAACTCCACTTAATTAGGAATATATCTATTATATTTTCTCATACCGCAAAAAAATATTCTTATTATCAATATTATGTAGAGCTTTCTCTTATCTTTTCTCAATTCGGAAACATGCAAGAATACATAAATATGCAGGAACACTTATATGCATTTTGTTAAAATAAAAATACCTTAAGAGGATTAATAGAAATATATTAGTATATATGTATTATCTTCTAATATTTGTTGCGCATTTTAGTAACCTAGTTGGAATTCAGAATACACATAACGTTTCATTGCCATCCTCGCCTCCTGCCGCAGAAGCTTCGACTCTTGTCTCCTACAGTTGTGGGCTTTCTTCATCGTGGCCAATCTCTATCTGAGGAATCCTCTGCATAATCCCTTTTAAGTCAAGCAAGCTAGCTTATAAGAGTCATCTTAACCTGTGAATTTTCCACCATTCATTTCTTTTCCCTTCTTATTTCTTTAATTTCTTCAAAATATGGCATAAAAAGCCGGAGTCCATAATTTGAGTTCAAGATATATGTTGGTGTTATCATCATCCTAATACCATCTAGTTGATGTTTGACCTATTTGTTGTTTCACAATATATTCATGTGCATTTGGATATGATGAGGTTGATCAGCCCATTGTGGGAAGAGGTGGAGCAGAGACAACACTTCCAACATCTCTTCTACCCCCGATCATCATCGATCGTCTCCCAAAAGAGAGAAAAAAAAAGATGGATGTTGTGGTGACCCAAGCCTAATCATTAGATTCGGCCTGAACCGATGATGCAGAAAATCTCAAAATATAAGATAATTAAATATTCATCATAATTTCAGCATTTCAATTATAAAATCATCTTATTAAAACATCGAGCAGATAACCACAAAAATAAAAATTACTAAAAGTTACGGATAGCAGCTCGAAAAATCCACTATCAAAATATAATCTAACTATTTCCGAATGAAACTATAACTACTTTCCAGAATCCTTTCTACCTGAAGTCCCATGGCAAGTGTAGGATCCCTCGCTGGTACTATATACTGAACTTAAATTTATAGCCAATAAAATATAAGAGTAAATCAAATACCTAACAAATAATAATAATTAAAAATGCATAATAGACAATAAATATCTCGAACATACAATATCAAAAATATAAAAGCCACCACAGTAATATGAAATCTAGCAACAAGCTCTATCCGATAATTTACAATTCGTTGTGATTATGACTCAAAAGTAATAAGGACAAGTCCCACCGTGCCATCGTATCACAAAGATAAAATAATTTTCAAGAATTTGAATCTCATTAATAACAAGCAGGAATTCCCCCGAAGTCTAATATAACAAGAAAGACATGAATTCCCTAGTCCGAATATTAATATGAACGACTTAGAGAACAAATAACAATAAGCACCATAGATTCCACAGAATTCAAAAATCATTTAATCCAAAACATGAATTAGATTGAATGCAACTTCTGTATTCTACTAAATTTCGAACTCAAGAAGTATCAATAATAATAAGATAACACAAAGAATTACCTAGATCTTATTCTGCCACCATTAATAAAAGGCCACATAAGTATACCCCAATAGTTGGGTACATATCACTACATGAATGATACTCGTAAGTTTGACATACACCCAAATATATAATCTACTGAAACCTAGCCAATTAAAGTACAAATATCTCACCAGTACGAATTTCCTCCCAAATAGGGGACAGGAATAACCATGCCCTCCCCTCACTATCACGAACGCAGACCAAAAGTAAGACCTAATAATAATTAACAATAACTAAAATCCTCAAAATATACCCTAAAATAACGATATCTAAATATAATGCCCAATTCCAGGTGTGACGTCACAAAATATCCAAATATAGCACCAACAGCATCAACAATGATAAGCAATAATATCATCAATTACAGGATCACTCTGAATAGCCTATCCGGACAAACCAATAGTAATGACCTGCTCAAAGTTCCGTATAAAAAAAGTGACAAACCAATGAATACCAACCACATCACTGATCCAACATAACCGAACGCCACACTATCCAAACAAGAAATAATCCAGACCCTAACTTCAAACAAAGATACATACTAATATCAATCTATCTACCATTCAACAGATACTAAAATAATCCAACGCCAATACAGCCCAACTACAAAACTAATACTCACAAAATATAAGCAAAGTCTCCTCTAACAATTGTGTCTAAACTCTCTGCAAGATATCCATAGCCCTCTAATATGGAATGGATAAAAAATAATGAAAATGTGAGCCAAATACTTAACAAATATCAATATATAATATATAACCAACAGTACGTCTATAATCAAAGCGAAGAAACAAATCAATAAAACAAAGTCCATAAAAGCCAAAATCCAAACATCCAGTATATCAAACCAACAAATGTCCGATTGTGATCTCGTACTCAAAAGCATAGTCCAAAGCAAAAGCCAAATGTTCCAAATGTACGAAACCAACCAAATTCAATATCCAAATCCAGATGGCAGTCGAAACCTGCAAATCTCAAATCAGAGTCTCAAGAATCTAAATCAATACAGGTAAAACATATCGTAAATCTAAAACATACTCAAATCAGAGAACCAAATACCAAAAGGCCGATTTTGAGAAAAGATTATTCATACTCGTGGTACATTAAGCCATATCACTACTTTTTAGACCAGTAGGTCGGCCGTCTACATCTTCTCCCCTATAGACGGGGGCAAAACCACTTTCTTTTGCCACCTGTGGATAATGGGTACAGTCCACAAATCTAAACATATTAGAACGTCCGAATATATTATTTCCATTCAATTTCCTTATGATAGTTCTTATAAAAATCAAACTGGGGAGGGTTTCTATATCACATATCCAAAACTTTTCCTATTTGGTAGAAAAGTACAAAGCTTCCATTCAGGAAGTGCAAGCACAAAACTTTTTTATCCCAAGGGAAAGTACACATATCGAATTAAATACCAAAATAGAGCTTGACCGAAAGCACATACATGGAATACCACATGCAAAGCCTATATGCAAGTTTTTGTAACTTTTTCTCTACAAATATTCTTATATGAAAATATAACATCTCAAAATAATTATCTATTTTCACAAGATAAGCAAAAGTCCTCAAATAATAATAAAACTGAAGCAAAATCCCAAAACACCCAATAAAAATGACATGCATGTACAATAATCAAAGTAAGGTAAATAAAATGACATGTATGTATACAAAAACCACCAAATGTAAGCAAAACTAAACGGAAACCAAAATAGACCAAAGATAGGATTTAAAGATACTTGCCTTCAACATTTAATCTAACAGATTTAACTAAAAAATGCTTCAAAAATCCTCTTCTTCTCTCACTCTCTCCCTTCCTACCTCTTTCTCTCTCCTTTCTCCTTCCTCACACGTGAAATGATCGAACGACGCATGAGTGCCAACTCGGGCTTGCGTCAGGCACCACGCCTAACCCAGCCGTGCACGAACGCCACCTTAGGCACTCCTCGAGTGCGAGCAATCTGCCCAGCCATGCTCAAGCACCACCTCAAGCGTGCATCAGGCACCCACCAATTTTCCCAAACACCACTCAAGCAATACACACGCACTCCTCGGGTGCAACTAATCTACCACAAGTGTGCACAAGCGGGCGTCGAGCGTACCTCAGGCGCCAAATCTGCTTCCTTGCTCGGAATTTCCTTCAAATTCACATTACATAATTATTTTCAATGTATCCAAAATAAATCCAAAATAAATTGATGATATCAAATTAACTAAATTGGAAACCGGGGGTTACACTCACATAGAAGGGAATTGTTGCTAACTCCTTCCAATCATTCAAAATATTGCCGAGATTTACAAAACTCCAATCTTAGGTTATGTCGTGGTCTAGCCCAATCATTGATTCCTTCGACCATTAATAACTTTACGAGTACACTTGCTCCCTAATTAAAATCATCTAGGAACGCCATTTCTTCAACCCATAAATTAAGGACTATAGAGTTGATCAAACAAGTATCATCCTTAAAATTCTGCTGACAATTCCCAACTATTCTTCCTACACTAAGGTATTCCCGAAGTAAGTCTAAATGTCCTCAATAATCACGACATCCATTGATCCACTAGCTAGAAAATGTTTGATCTAATGGCCTAATAGAATCTTTGGTGAACAATCTTCGTAATCCTGTCTAAATGACTCCTTTTTTCGGAAGTGTTATGGTCTGGATTTGTGACTAATTATACCAAATCATGCATTGATCATGGAATATACTCATCTTCTCATAGCTGATACTCAAAGGCTTTGGTAGTGGACACTTGTTCTTGCTTGTCACTTTGAAAAATTCTCAGGAGTTGCTGCAAAATTGAAATGGGTTGTTCCGCTACTTTGGTTATAATCATTAAATTCTTCCATGGTGGATGGTTAGGGCTGATGACAACCAAATACGATCACCATTGTGGTTGCAGCTTCAACTCTTTAAGCTCTGCTTATGCCATCTACTAAGGTTTTGGAAGTCGATGCAATTCTTGACATCAGCTTGGTAGAGAAGTCAATCTCCCGCTCGATGTTCGTGCTAACAACCTGCCTACAACGCATCTAAAAATTTTTGGGTTAATAGTGACATCTTCAATCATTGACACATCCTGCTCCACCTCAGTTGCGAATGCTTTGGATCATTTACACCTACACTGCATCGATAATTGGCGTGAACGCTTCAACAGTTGGGGTTGGAGCCTGAGTCTCCTGATCGAATATAGTGAAAGTTCTATCCAAACTCTGTGATTGCGCTGATTGAACGGGTTGGTACTTTATTCTTTGGCATACGACTACATATGGTGAATTATCTTGATTTTCTGTAATTAAAACTTAGTTTAGGGATCGTTTGCCCCACTGAAAGTGATAGTGAGGTAGCTGTTGATGCCAATGCTTGCAATATTTGGCGATGCGTTTGGTATCTCTACATTTAAACAACGTCTTCTGTCATGATCCTGCTAATCTTTTGTGACTTATATGTTGAGAACAGTGATGGTCCAATCCTGGAATCTGTAGTAATCAGTCTCAACAATCCTCTTCTC
This sequence comes from Nepenthes mirabilis, assembly GCA_025585075.1. Taxonomy (NCBI): domain Eukaryota; kingdom Viridiplantae; phylum Streptophyta; class Magnoliopsida; order Caryophyllales; family Nepenthaceae; genus Nepenthes; species Nepenthes mirabilis. The sequence continues at coordinate 17,933 of JAODPA010098529.1, forward strand.
CCAAGTATCTGAACGAAAGAAGCTATTGCGTTCATCACCTGGGATTCGCAATTTAAGGTGCTAATGACTTCATCCATAAGTTGAGCCACATGCTATAATGCTCTAAAGGCTTTAGAAATCTTTCCATGGGTTCCATCATGAGCTCCAGAGGAATCTCCAACGTTCCCATTTTGTTGTTATGACATCTTACAAAACAATGAAGTTGAGAACCTAGCCTATTCTAATATTCTAGCCCACCCATATACTCTCGTCCTAGAATACCTCTTATCTTAAGTCCCGAAACATATCATCAATTCATTGATCAAGGATCGCCAAGATATTAAAAATCCTCAACTCACTTATACAACCACGAAATTCCTAGAGTATCTCCGATTCCTAAGTCCTCAAGCGTTCTTCATAGAACGTTGTTTCTCTAATACTATAATAATGGCAACTCAAGCCCTAATCATCAGATCTATACCATATTGCTCAAACGGAAAACCTCAAAACATAAAATTATTAAATATTCGTCATAATTTCATCATTTCAATTATAAAATCATCATCTATCTAATTCACCGAGTAAATAATCATGAAAATAAAAACTACTAAAAGTCACGAGTCACAATCTGAAAGAAACCACCAATCCTCTATCAAAATATAACCTATCACCAAATGAAATATAGTAATTATCCTTCATAATCCCTTCTACCTAAAGTCCTACAGCTAGTGTGGGATCCCTTATCAGTACTATGTACTCAACTTGAATTTGGATAGAAAGGGTGAGTAAAAAGTTTAGCCAATGATAACAACCAATAGCGCATAATAGACAACAAATATCTTGCATCTATAATATCAAAAATATGAAAACTGCAACAGTAATATAAAATTTAATAATAAACTATATCCGAGAATCTACAACATATCGTGATCACAACTCAAAAGCAATAAGAAGAATAGGTCCCACTAGACCTCGTACCATAAATATAAAAGAATTTCAAAAAATCCGGATCTCATTAATAATAGGCAAAAACTTCCTCAGAGTCTAACATTACCATAAAAATAGGAATACCTAGTCCGACTATCATCATGAATGACTTGGATAACAAATAACAACAAACATTATTGATGCCATATAATCTAAATCTCACTTAATCCAATATATGAATTCTACAGAATGCAACTCATAGATTCCACTGAATCTTAAACTCAAGAAGTATCAATAATAACAAGATAACATGAATAATCTCCTGACTCTTATTTTGCCACTATAAACTAGAGGCTGCATATGTTTGCCCTAGAAAGTCGGGTACGTACCGCGAGATAACTAATACTTGTAAGTTTGACATACGACCAAATACATGGTCTACTAAAACTCCACTAAACGAAGTACAGATATCTCATCGATGCACATTTTTCCTCCCACATAGGGTATTCAACCACACCCTCTGCTCACATTGAACGAAACCACCTCAGCATGTCAAGCCTAGTTCTCTCGTCACGATATCCATCAATACTATATTATGTAATAGTCACATGGATACAAATATCCCTCTAAAATAAGTAATATACCTCATTACCACCTTGATACAGAAATCAGTATTAAACAACTATCAACCACATAAGGTTTTGTAAGTTCCATATTCCTTAATATTATAATATTTTTATATAATTTCCTTTACATTGACTATAATAAGCCAATAATATATATCATACAATCAAGTATAACACAAATAAACTTCGTAGCTACAATAATAGAAGTATCGTCCAATACTAATAAAGGCTGTACTCACGCGACCAAGACTAACACAAAAGGTCATCAACGAGGAAACAATAAATATTATTGGATACACCAAGTATCCTATTGGCCCACTAAACCATACAACTCATAAACCCATGCTGTCAAATACCAAACCCCATACCAAACTAAAACTCAATCGAGTTCTCTAACATTCTGCATCCGCTCACACATCGCCTTACACATCGGTTTGTTAGCATCTACCTAATTATTACTAAATTTACCGTTTTACTGACCTTATTTCTAAAGCCATAAAACAATAAAATACACTGTCCTTATCCAAATTCACTTCTACTTTCAAGGCCATTAATAAATAAAATACATTCTATTTCCTAACCACCAAAAAGAATCCCACGAAATATCATCTCTGTCTTGAAAATAAACCCAGCACTTAGACATTGATCCTCCGCCACTTCCAGCAGCTTAAAACCGAAGGATTAACTTATCATAATCCATCCATAAGATCCAAATATAACATAACCTTTAAATTATTTAACAATAGCTCCGCTTCCTACAACAGAATATGCAAAATTCTTTTATAAATCCGTAAGCAGTTCGGTGCACATGCGTGACCCCTTGGAACGATGGTGCATCGCTTAATGCAGTACCAGAACCGAGGTTGAAACCACTAAAATGAAACAATGAGATCTTAAATACACACATAGTATTTAAATCACAAAGTTGCTGATCTACCATCAATCAATAGAATCCAAAATTTTTACCACTTGTCTGAAACTGACCCTGTGCACAGGCGTAGGTCTAGCACTACTCAACCACTATTTTAAGCAGCACGACAATTTTTATAGTTGACCAATATAGCAGTTGAATGGAGTAGCAGTAGAGGTAATTATCTCTCTAGATTCCCTAATTATGCAACCCATCACAGTCGATTTGATTTTCATGATTCATCTATGACACAGTACTACATATAATTTAAATTATAAATTTACAGAACTATAACAGCCACAAATACATCTCAACCAGCCGTTTCTTGAAGAAGCCAGCAGCTTGGCAACTAACCTGCTGTCACACTGCATAACACGCCTCGTCGGACCTGTAATTCAACACAAAATAATCAACACATCCAAAACCAGCAGCAAGGCATAGGAACAGGTAGATTATTCCATCTTCCATTCTTTTTCTACCCTAACCGAATTCCTCCTTCAAATTGCAACTCAAGAAGACATAGCAGCTCACTAAACGGTGATCAAAATACAGTGATGGTAAGATAGCCGCTGCCCACACAAATCATCATGAGTTTATATACACATCCTCCAAACTCCACTAATTATTAATTCAACAATGACACATGGAATAAGAATGTGAGAATCAAATGAATTCAACAGAACAAGAGAAGTTGGGAGAAGATCAAAATGAGGATTAACACTCGCTAGATGACAGAACACATAAGGAATGGGGAAATCACTTGCCTGATTTTTCTTCTTCGGCAAAAATAGAGCACGTCACCCAACAACAATGGGTATCAGCAGTAGCAAATAGCTTCGACGACCCCTTCTCTTCTTCGATTACTCCCTTGTCTCACTGCTGTCTTCCTCCTCTCCCTTTCTCGGCCAATTCCGTTCCGATGAATGCCAGCGAAAGGAGATGAAGGCTGTTTATATAGAAATTGGGAAGGAAAATGGACGCAAAGTTTGTTGCGAAACTAATCGGCCAGTATGAGAGAATCTCCCGTCGGCTATGACGAAGGGAGAGATGCGCGAGAATGATTAGGGTTTTTATGAGGTCAAATTTGGGAGAAGCGATGGGGAGCAGCAGCCGAGGGTGCCTGAAGGAACATAGGTGAAGGTCCTCATTCTCTCTCTCTCTCTCTCTCTCTCTCTCTCTCGTTATAACTACTATTATTATTATTAATACCGTATATTTGATATAAAGGATTCTGAAAATTTTAGTATTTGCTAATTTAAATACGATATTTAAGTCATATCCGAAAATGTCATGCCTAAAATTAATGGGTCTCTTACTTATTAATCAAACTTGGAATCAATTGGTTAGGTTAGGATTAATCATTCGCTACTCATAGGATTATATTTTTGTGATATGTCCCACTACTTTAAAAATTAGTTTAGGTCCTACTACATAATATTTAATTTTAAAGCTTATCT
>JAODPA010098540.1:0-21831 GCA_025585075.1 Nepenthes mirabilis
TTTATTTATAGCCGGTGGGTTAGGTGGCCATCATTTATGGCTTCACATTTTCCAATGGTGATATTTATAGTCTTACATTTTCTAAAGAGGGTTATTTATGATTTACGTTTTCCAATACGTCTCGAAAATAGCCAGATTATTGATGGTCGTTTCTTCCCAATATTTTTTCTTATTTTCTGTGACCGGACTTAATTTCTTCCGGTCAACTATTGGTGTTGACCGGATCTCTCTCTTCTTTCCTTTCCATCCATTCGTTTACGTTTTTCCGGTCAACATTTTACGTTGATCGGATTACTCCCAATCTACTCCGTCTTTACTTCACACACACCGCATTCCGTCCTTACAGACTAGACTTCATTTTCATTAAATCCGGACTTATTTTTACTTTGGAAAATCTAGAGTACTTCTTTTAAACAAAATCCGGACTTCTTTTCTTCAAGGAGATCCGGACTTCTGTTCCCCACGGAATCCGAAGTTCTTTTTACCAAGGGAAATCCAAACTTCTTTTTCATCCAGAAATCCGGACTAGAATTTCATCAATGAAATCCGGACTTCTTCTTCATTAAATCCGGACTTCTTCTCTTTACCGCTAAAATCTGAACTTCTCAAGGCCGAACTTGATTTCATCTTCAGCCGACGTACATTTCTTATTTCGTTTTTCGGTCAACCTGCGTTGACCGGACTTGATGATTGAAATTTTCCTTGTTATCCGAACTTGTTGAAGCCGGACCTAATTCATTCTCAGGCCGATTTTCCTTTCTTGTTACACTTTTCGGTCAACGGGCGTTGACCGGATTCTAAGACTGAAATATTCCTTTGTTTTAAATTTTGGGTTGTTACAAAGGGAAACCAGACTTCTTTTTTCCACACATAAAGGGCGGAGTTCTTTTTCCAACAAAAGGACGGAGTTCTTTTTGCTGAAAGGGCGGAGTGCCTTGGATGGAGTTCTTATCTTAAGGCCAACTTATTACATTTTCCGGTCAACTATCGTTGACCGGACCCGATGACTGAATTTTCTAGGTTTTGAAATTTGGGTCGTTACAATTCTGTTCTCAGGGATTCGTTCTCCTAAATTAAACGTGGAGTTTACAATATCATTTAATTGGGCATAGAACTCATCGAAGGTCTCATCATCTTTCATTTTATTTCTTCGAATCTAGTGGTGAGCATTTATAATTTTAAATTTTTCACTAGTTTCGTGCCTTCGTGAGTAATTTCAAGAATATCCCACGCATCTTTAGAGGTCTCACACATTGAAATTCGTTTAAACTCATCGGGAGATACAGTCATAAAAATAGCATGTAACGCCTTACTGTTCCAATTACATGCATCAAGTTCCTCTTTGGTCCATGAAGATAAGGATTTTTGTTCGTTGCCGGAGGAACTAGTGGGAGGAGTCCACCCAACTTGTGTACTTGCCCAAACTCGCTCATCTAGAGATTTTAGGAAGGCTCTCATCCGAACCTTCCAATAGGCATAGTTACTCCCATCAAAGGAGGGAGGAACGGAGAGCGATCCACTCGTATACATCTAGATCAGGGATCGCGGATCGGGGTAAGTCTCTGACACCAATTGAAAAAGTACTTTTTGGTGCTTTCGTGAACAATCAAGTTTCGACCCCGAAAAATATAGCGGAAGCACGAAATACTAATAAATATCCGATACACGTAAAGGATATTTATTTCTAGATGCTAACGAGATAAACAATCATGTACAATATGTAAATACCGATGAACAATAATAATAAATACGCGATTTTTGGTGACGAAGTGAAAACTCGATACCCACGGTAATTGAGAAAAACACTCCGGGCTTCAACGGCCAGGGAAGCAAAGCACTATGAAAATCAACTTACAGACCGGTTGGTAACGACGCGCTAACCTAGCCGACTTACTCCCGTCACGTGATCCCTACCAAGGAACTCATTGGATTTGCCCGCGGCAACAGAACCGGATACCTTCCGGTCTTCACGTCAATCTTCCCTCTCGTGCCACTTGAATTGCCAACCATGATCGGATCTCCTTCTTCACGAACCAACGTATCCAACGAAGGTAGAAGGATGAAGGTTTGAATGGAAAAAGAAAAAAAAATGATGAGAAAACTCCTTAGATCATGAAGCTCAAAGTTATGTCTTTTGATTTTCTCAAGAGAAGCTAAATCAATGAAGCATGTAAGGCTTTCTTCTCAAGTTTAATGGCTTCACAAGATGTCAACAAAGGCTGTGGCGTGCTTAGGGTTTCAAGAAAATAAACAATGAATTTATAGTGGAGCCAAAAACCCGTTCAAAAAAATTGCCTGTTGGACCAGCGCTCGAGCGGGGCTTGAGTGCGCGGCGGGCGGCCGAAAGGCGAGCAGTGAGCGGACGACCGACTGGATTTTCGGCTCAAGCTGCTAGCGAGCGACTGGTGAGCGGGCACCCTACTGTTTTTTACGCTCGAGCGGGAAACGAGCTCATGGCGAGCGGGCAGGCTTTGGATGGGCTCGAGCGACTGGAGGGCGGATCGAACGGACTTTAAACAGACAACCCACAACCCGACATCGATACAATAATACATATGGTCACAGAATATGCCAATTAGACAAATGTCTCTAACAGTCTCTTTTCCTTATTGACGATTGTAAAGATCTAGGCCCGGACGGGTTCTCTATGAAATTTTTTAAAGCGGCCTGGAATGTAGTTGGGCCTTCTATTGGAGATTCTAAAGCTCCTGGGCCTGATGGATTCTCTTCAAAATTTTACGAGGAATTCTGGCCCATTATAGGCCCTCTGGTGGTGGAGGCGGTCCAAGATTTCTTTGCAAACGGGAAGATTTTAAAGCAGGTGAATACCACTCTTATTAGCCTTATCCCAAAGGTCAAGTCACCTGCTAAGATGACTGACTATAGGCCAATCGCTTGCTATAATGTAATATATAAGATCATATCCAAGATTCTTGCCAACAGAGTTAGAAGTACTCTTCCTTATCTGATCGACAAAAGCCAAACTGCCTTTGTTGCTGGCCGACACATTAGTGACAACATCCTCCTTGCTTAAGAGCTGCTTCATCGATACCATGTGGGTAAGGGTGAACCCAGATGCGCTATGAAAGTTGATCTAATGAAGGCTTATGACTCTGTTCATTGGGACTTCATTATTACTACCCTTCATATTATGGGTTTCCCTCCCAAGATGATCACGTGGATTGAGCAGTGTAAAACTACACAGTCGTACTTGATTAACATCAATGGTGAATCGGTTGGCTTCTTCAAAGGTGCCAAAGGCCTTCGATAGGGCGAACCCCTTTCGCCTTATCTTTTTGTTCTGGTCATTGAAGTTCTAAATAGTATTATAGAAGTGAAAGCCCGACGATGTCCATCTTTTCAATACCATTGGAAATGCAAGGATACAAGCACAATCATGCTTACTTTTGCAGATGACCTTCTACTCTTTTCTAAGGCGGATCCGAAATCTGCCCGAATATTAAATGACTACCTTAAGGAATTTCAACTTCTATCTGGTCTTCAGGCGAATAAATAAAAGAGTGAGGTTTTTGTTTGTACGGAAAATAATCGCCTTGCTAACGAAATCACCACCATTCTTGGGTTTAAAAGAGGTCATCTCCCTGTAAGATACTTGGGAGTGCCTCTCTTAACCACGCGGCTCACAATCAAGGATTGTCAACCCCTCATTGAACGAATCAAGAATAGGATTGCCTCTTGGAAAAACAAATGGCTCTCTTTTGGAGGTCGCCTTCAGCTCTTAACCTCTATTTTGTCTTCCATTCACCTGTACCGAGCATCCCTCTTCCTTCTCCCCAAAATTATACTTCGAAAAATAGTGAGTCTCCTTCAAAAATTTCTTTAGCATGGGTGCTTGGAAGGCAAAAACTCAGCTAAAGTGGCCTGGGCTGATGTGTGTTGCCTGAAGGATGCAGGAGGCCTTGGGATGAAAAACCTCCATTCAGGTAATAAAGCTCTAATCAGCCGGCTTCTTTGGAGACTTCCTAATAGCAAGGATGACTCCATTTGTGTGACCTGGATTCGGAACTATAGATTAAAGAATCGCTGTATTTGGATCGTTAAAGTTTCGAATTTAGCGCCTTGGGCGTGGAAGAAGATTATGAAGCTTTGTTCTGATATGCGCCCCCATGTCAAATACATCATTGGAAATGGCTCTCAGACACGTATTTGGTTGGATAATTGGCATCCTCTAGGACCTCTGTGCGACCATTGTGGGGATCGGATGCGTATGGTCACGGGTATCCCCATTGATACAAAGGTCCAAGAAATTATTAGGAATGGGGCGTGGAGATGGTCGAATGACAAAGATGAGGATGTAAGGCGCATTCTTGAAAAAATGCCTAATTACCTGCCCCATTAGGACGAGCAAGACTCTATTAGCTGGAGTCTTTCTAGGGATGGTCATTTCTCGATCCGCTCTGTGTATGATCTTTATCATGCCCCAAAAGAAAAAGTGGCGTGGGCCTCGCTAATTTGGGGTCCTTACCATATTCCTTCCCATGCTTTCATCTTCTGGTTTTGCATCTGATATCGGCTTAGTATGCTTGATTGGGTTAGCAGATGGACTAATATTTTGAATAAATGCACCTATTGTCAAGTTGAGGTGGAGAATCCTGATCACCTCTTCTTCAATTGTGTTTTTACTGGCGCTGTCTGGAAAAAGATGCGCTAGAGAGCGGGGATATCATGGCCATATACTGATTTGCATTCGAACATTCAATGCGCTGCCAAAAGATTGAAAGGTTCTAACCCTAGAGGGCTATCCTTTCGTCTAACACTGGCAGCGTCGATTTACTATCTCTGGAAAGAACGCAACCAAAGGCTTTTCAATGACTCCAACTGGGCTTTTGAGCACCAGCTGCTTGTTCAGATCACAGATATTATGCGACATAAATTAGAAACATCGATACCTAGGTGCAATCAAGATTACAAGCACATTAAGGACCGATGGAACCTTACCCTTTAAGCCTTGGTTCGATGGGGTTTAGGGATGGCTTGGAACAGGAATGGTTTATTCTGGCTGGCGTTTGGCCTTAGCGGATATTGGTGCTTGGTGCTGATAGTATGCTTTCTGCTCGGTTTGCTTTCGGGTGGTAAAAAAAGAAGGGGGATTGCACTGGCTGGCCCTGATCTTGTCTGACTGGAGTGTTTCTAAGATTGCACTGGCTGGCTCAGGGTGTGCTTCTTCGGCTTTGGTTTCTCTCTTTATAAAAAAAAAATCCTTTGACCATCCGGTCGTTTGGTGTGTTTCATCGGTCCTGTGGGTTTTCTCTATATTAAAAAAAAAAACCTTGACCATCCGGTATGTTTCGGTTACTTATGGTTCTTCTTCTTCTTATTATTCTTCTTTTTCTTCTCAAAAAAAAAAAAATTCCCTTGACCATCCGGTGTGATATTCGGTTACTTAGGGGCTTTTCTTCTTCTTTTTCTTCTTCTTCTATAAAAAAAGGAGTGGTTTGGCCATGTGGCGTCGCTTTTCTACATGTTTTCCTACCGATGTATGGTTGGCTACTCCTTTTGGTGCGGACGTTCGGATCCTTGACATGGTGATGACTCCAGGCGCAGATCTATCCCTGGTTCTTTGCCGATTGATGTGATGAGTTGGATTTCAGGACTGACTGGTTGTGGGAGGCTTATCTTTCCAAGATCAGGTTGATTTGCTGCTAACGCTAGGTTGGCTACTCTTCATGCTCTACTGCATCGTTTGATCTATATGATATCTGTTCTTCTGCCATTGTATGAATGGCGTTTTCTCGTTGCTTAGTTCTGCAAGTATATTGCTACCAGAGTCTGTTTTTGTTTTCTCTTTGGAATCTTATATTTCTCGGCTCGGGGTATGCTCTAGCGTAGTTGTTTATCTCCAATCTATTTGGAGATTGAATATCTAATTTGTATTCTTTCATTTTTATTAATACATTTTAATTACTTACCCCCCCAAAAAAAATTAGTTGGGCCTTCAATTACTGCAACTATCCAAGATTTTTTCCACCATGGAAAGCTTCTAAAAAAGCTTAATGCGACCATTATAAGCCTAATTCCGAAGATTAAATCTCCATCAAAGGTTTCTAATTTTCGTCCCATCTCCTGTTGCAACATCCTGTACAAGATCATCTTTAAGATTATTGCCACCCGTCTTCAGCCCACGGTGCATTTCTTGGTCGATAAAAGCCAAACAGCTTTCATCTCCGGAAGGAACATTGGGGACAATATCTTTCTAGTTCAGGAATTGCTTCACAAGTATCACCTGAATAAGGGCGTCCCGTGTTGTGCTATGAAGGTAGATCTGATGAAGGCCTATGACTCCATCAATTGGGATTTTTTAATGGCAGTACTGGAACTGATGGGTTTTCCCCCTTTGATGATCATATGGATCAGGCAATGTATAACCACCACTTCTTTCTCAATAAACATAAATGGTGAGTCTATGGGTTTCTTCCGGGGTGCCGAGGGTCTTAGACAGGGGGATCCACTATCGCCTTACCTCTTTGTTTTGGCGATGGAAGCTCTAAACGGTATCCTGGAAATAAAGGCTCGACAAAACAGAGATTTTCAATACCACTTGAGATGCGAGAAACCAAGAACTGTGATGCTCGGCTTTGCGGACGACATTCTTCTATTTTCAAAAGTCGAGATGAACTCTATAAAGTCTTTACATGATTGCCGTAAAGAATTTGAAAACCTATCCGGGCTTTCACCTAATCTTGACAAGAGTGAAATTTTCATCTGCTATGGTAATGAGAACTCTAATCGGATTATCCAAAGCGTGTTCGGTTTCAAAAGAGGTAAATTTCCAGTTAGATATTTGGGTGTCCCTCTCATTACCACAAAGCTCTCTAGCAAAGATTGAAAACCACTCCTTGATAGAGTCCAACAGATAATTTCATCGTGGAGGAACAGATGGCTTTCTTTTGGTGAGCGTCTCCAGCTGATTTCATCCATCCTCTCAACAATTCACACTTACTGGTCTTTGAAGTTCATCATTCCAAAGCCCGTCCTTTTTTTTATTTTTTGGTAAGTAAGTAAATTGTATTAAAAAGAAAAAATTATACAACCTTATATAACCTATGATTTATCTCCAAGTGTTTTTTCGACTTGGAATTAAATCATAGACGCGATGGCATACACTGATCACCTAATCATATAACAAAAAGGCTTCTTCATTCTTTCCTCCTGCAGCAATATTGTTGGTCTCGTGGAGACTCGTGTTAAAGAAAATAAGGCTTCTCTTATTGCTAAAAAACTGATGCCATCTTGGAAGTGAGAGATGAATTACTCCTCTTCTTCTTCTGGTCGTATTTGGATTGGTTGGGATGGGAACTGTGTTGATCTGAGCATTGTGTCAAGATCTGACCAACTCATCCACTGCAAAATCCTGAATAAAATAAATAACCAATCTTTTTTCATATCCTTTATTTATGTCTCAAATTTCGAGATCAATTGTAGAATTCTCTGAGATAAGTTGCGTGCTATCCACCAACTTGTCTCGGGTTAGCCATGGGCAGCTTTGGATGATTTCAACGCCATTAGAGCGCCATCTAAGAATCTGGGTGGTAGCTGGCATGGTAACAGTTATGTGGCCTTAGATAAATGTCTCATAGATTGTGATCTGTAGGACTTGAACTATGATTGGGCTTTCTTCACTTGGAATGATGGAAGAGAGTTAGGTGCTTGTGTATACCGTAAGTTGGATAGAGTGGTTGTTAATGGTCCCTGGCTTATGGAGCTAAACTACAAAGTCTCTTTTCCCCCAGCCAGACTATCTGACCACTCACCCTGCATTTTGTCCCCGTTAACCATGAGACATCCAAAAGCTGGTTGTTTTCTCTTTAATAACTTCATCACTCAACATCCTCACTTTATTTCCATTATTCAGCAGAGATGGCAGTGTAGTGTTCAGGGAGTCCCCATGTTCCAGATTGTGTCTAAATTGCGGCTGATAAAGGACTTAAATTGTACTATTGGAGACGTCTCTGAAGTAGTCTCTAGAACGCGAAAGGCCCTTAAGGATTATCAGAAGGCTGGTATCCTTTCTGCACTTCAGTCCATCATTAACGAACAAGAGAATTATAAAGCTGATTATCGAAGAGCCCTGAGGCAGGAACTGGATTTTCTTCAGCAAAAAGCGAAAATAAGAAGGCTCAAAGATAGTGATCAGTGCACGAAATATTTTTTTCGCTCTATTGCTGGTAATCGCAACAGAAATAAGATCCTTTCCTTAATCAAAGAGGATGGCTCACCTACAAACAACTTGGATGAAGTTCAACATCTCTTCATTAACCATTTCACTCGCCTCTTGGGTAATGGCAGAACGAATGACCATTTCCACAAGGAAAGACTCAGGCTGTTTATCCACCATTCTATTCCTGAACACCTCTGTCTTGGCCTTAGTAGCCCAATTATTGCTGAGGAGATTCGTCAGTCCCTTTTCTCAAGTGATGATAGTACAGCTCTAGGCCTGGATGGGTTCTCTGCTAAATTTTTCAAAGCAGCCTAGAATGTAATAGGGCCTTCGATTGTTGAAACTATCCAAGACTTTTTCCAGCATGGAAAGCTGTTAAAACAGATTAATGCGACCATCTTAAGCTTAATTCTGAAGGTCAAATCTCCCACTAAAGTTTTTGTCTTTCGTCCCATCTCCGGTTGTAATGTCTTGTACAAGATCATCTCAAAGATTATTGCCATCCGTCTTTGGCCAACACTGCCATATTTAGTCGATAAAAGTCAAACAGCTTTCGTAGCTGGTAGGAATATTGGAGACAATATTCTTCTGGCCCTGGAATTACTTCATAAATATCACTTAAACAAGGGAGTCCCGCGTTGTGCTTTGAAGGTTGATCTGATGAAGGCCATTGACTCCATCCAATGGGATTTTACGAGGGCAGTTCTCAAACTGATGGGTTTTTCCCCTCCAATGATCATATTGATCAGGCAATGCATTACCACCACTTCGTTCTCAATCAGTTTAAATGGCGAGTCTGTGGGTTTCTTCCATGGTGCCAAGGGTCTTAGACAGGGGGATCCTCTATCGCCTTATCTCTTTGTATTGGCGATGGAGGCCCTGAATGGTATTCTGGAAGTCAAGGCTCGGCGTAATTCAAACTTTTAGTTTCACTGGAAATGTGAGAAAACAAGAACTATGATGCTTGGTTTTGCGGGTGACATCCTTCTATTTTCCAAAGCCGACATTAAGTCTATACAGATTTTACATGATTGCCTCAAAGAATTCAAAAAATCTATCCGGGCTCTCTCCAAATCTAGATAAAAGTGATATTTTTATCTGCTCAGGGAATGAGGACACCAATCAGATTATTCAAGGTATACTCGGTTACAAAAGAGGTAAACTCCCAGTTGGATATCTGGGTGTCCCTCTCATCACCACAAAGCTATCTATCTCAGATTGCAAACCTCTCCTCGATAAAGTTTAGCAGAGAATTTCATCTTTTTTCTTGGTAAGTAACTAAAATTTGATTAAATTAAAAGAAATATACAAAACTCAATTCTAACTCTAGATGTTTTGCCAACTTAGAGATAGAATAGAGCCGCTGGGGCATTCCCCGAGCACACCATGAAAGAAACATGAAAATGAAAAGAAAGTATACAAGGAAATAAGAACCGGCCAAGACCCTCAGCCAACCAGCCCATCAGTAGCCTCAAAACCGAAGAGTGCATCAGAACACTCTTCCATCCTCCAAGTCACAAAAATGGTCAAACTGCCCAAACCGGAAACGTGTGAGAGAAGGACCGGTGTGCCCAGTATAGCCAACCGTCCACGTCAGTCTAAATCGGCAGCCAAATAGGGTTATGCAGGTCAGCCAGAAGTCACATACCAGCCCCCAATAAGACCGGGAGCTTGTGAGCGAAGGCGCTATAAAGCCCAAAAGAATCACTTCATCCAAGTCATTAGGCATCCCATTCTGGGATATTGTGAGAGAAAAACTACGTTCAGGCACTCAGACCCCGCGTGAAATAGTAAACCAGCATAACACTAGCCATTTGTCCACGTCAGCCGGGCCTGAAGGTAACACGTCCACATTAGCCCAATCCGCCTTCTTTTTTTTTTTTTTGTAATCAATAAGTACATCCTTTTTTTTTAATTTTTTTTTATCAAAAGGTCAAAATCCAAGAGCACAACCTGAAATCGATAGCTAGCAGATAAGCACCAAACGCCTACACCGAACCGGGATAGAGTGTAGGAGTCGGAATGTTTGCACTGCCAATGCGCCCACGTCAGCAAAATTAGCGGGGGAAAAAACTCCAACAGCACGCACCCCACTCAGCAATAGAAACGCAATGTGCAGGAACCCCAATCGGCCAAGCAGGAGAGAGGGACCAGATTATAGATGAGCCCCCAAAATGACCACATTAGCCCAGCCGGGCAACCCATCAGGGCGGATGATAGCGCATTCTGCAATCCATGATGCCGGTCAACAAGTTGACCGGCCAAACACCTAAAGCTGGTCAATAAGTTTACCGCCCAAGAAATGTCCTTTTTTCTTCCATTTTTTCCCCAGTAGTCAGCCAAAAGTACCATACGCCTACACCCAATCGAGAAAGAGTGAATGTAGGAGCCGGAATGCTCAGCACAGCCAAAGCGTCCACGTTAGCAAAACAAGCGGAAGAAAAAAAACTCCAATAGTACACGCCCCACTCTGCATCCGAATGCAATGTGCAGGAACCCAAACCAGCCCAGCATGAGAGAAGGGACCAGAAATGTTGATGAGCCCCAAAAGACCACGTCAGCCCAATTGGGCAACCCTCTACCTGACTGCTGACCTCGACCTTAATCCAGCTTTAACTATCCAATTAGCGCTGATCTTTAGCCGACCTCCAGTTCAAGTGGGGGATACTCCATCTAGTCAGAATAGATCTGTTGCTATGCATCCTATCTACGGGAGTGTTTTCCAGTTTACACCGAACCACAGAAGTAATTAGATTAATCATTTGGGATTCATTTTGAGGCATCAATTTTTTGAAAATTCGTTGGTTTCTTTCTTTCAAAATAAAGTAAACCGTGGCTACAAGAGTGAGGTGGAAAGAGAGTGCTTTTAGGTTTTTCCCTTTCCATATATTTGTAGCCTACATAATGTTGGAATGCCAGTCAGGATAAGGCCAACTCATCCCTTCCTTACGGCGCATCATCCGCCAAATAGTCGAGGTGAATGGGAAAGCAAAGAAAAGGTGGTCATGACTTTTAGATCCGTTGGTACACAGGATACAGGATGTCGGTAGTTGAATGAAATTTCTCACTCGTTCCAGAGTGCTAAGCCTCTGGCGAATACCTAGCAATAGAATAAAGGGATGGCTCTCTTTCTGTGGGTAGCTCCAACTGATTTCATCCATCCTCTTGACAATCCACACTTATTGGGCTTCTTTGTTTATCATTTCAAAATCCATACTGAAGAGTATAGATAGGTCCATCCGTAGCTTTCTGTGGCATGGTTCCTCCAAAGGGATTTATACAGCAAAGGTTACTTGGAAAGATGTTTGCACATCTAAAGAGGAAGGAGGATTGGGCATAAAAAACATAGTAGCATCTAATAAAGCCTTGTTGTGTCGCCATATTTGGAGGATCATCACAACGGACCTGGCCTCTGTATGGGTGTCTTGGTGTTATGCTTATTGCATCAAAGATAGGTACATCTGGACCATAAAAATTCCAGATTCAGCTCCTTGGAGTTGGAAAAAACTCATGAAACTCTGTACTATTTTTCGCCCCAAGATTCGCTACCATATTGGTAATGGAGTTGACACTTTCTTATGGCTATACTTTTGGCATCCTCTTGGTCCTCTCTGTGATCGGTTCAATGAGAGAGTCAGGTATATTACTGGGTTGCCTACTGACGCAAAAGTCAAGGATATCATCAAGTAAGAAAAATGGATGTGGCCTAATCCGTTTGATATGAAAGTTGCAGTGATTGTTGAAAGCATGCCACCTTATAACCCTAATTCCTCCTATAGAGATGTGGTAAAATGGTGTGAAGATAGCAATGGGGTTTTCTTGACTAAACCTGCATATGGGCTATTCCAAGAGTCCAAAGAAAACGCGGCTTGGTTCAACCTTGTCTGGGGCCCTAAGTTCACTCCGGCTCATGCCTTTATCCTATGGCTGGCTATTCGCCAGAGGCTTAGCACTATGGATCGAGTGAGCAATTTCATTCAACAATCGGCATCCTGTATCCTGTGTACCAACGGATCTGAAAGTCATGACCACCTTTTCTTTGCTTGTCTGTTCACCTCGGCTTTTTGGCCGATGATGCGCCGTAAGGCAGGGATAAGTTGGGTTCCTCTGTTGCTGAAATTGATAAGGATATGTTATTGTTCCGTTTTTCCTATGTTGCCCAGATGGAATCATGCCTCAAAAGAGGCCCTTGGGTAATTTCGAGAAGCCCTTTGATTCTTAGAAGATGGAATGTTGGGTCTCCCCTATCTAGAGAGCCGCTTAAATCTATTCCCTTGTGGATTCGGTTGCAAAACGTGCCCGTGGAGTATTGGATTCCACTAGGTCTTAGTTGGATTGCCAGTGCGGTTGGTAAACCTATCCAACTGGACTCTAATACTGCCAAAATGGAGCGAATGAAATTTGCCCGTGTTTGTGTTGAGGTGGCTTCCGATTCTGCTTTCCCCTCTAAAATTTGGATTGGTTCGGGTTTGAATTCTCCGTCGACTGTTGAGCCAGTAGTTGAGATTCATGTCAGCTACCCATGGAAACCGAAGAGGAAAAATTCTATTCTTCCAGATTCTGTTGGTTCCCCGAAGTAGTTGATGGTTGTTCCTGCTCCCAGGACTTGTTTGGAATCTGCTGAGACTGAGTCTGGGATTGATTGTGCTTCTGGTTGTAGCGAGTCTGAGATGCCTTGTGAGCCTGGCATCGATAGATCTTCGCTGGTGGTTCTAGGAGTTGTTTCAAATTGGCAACCCCACCAGCCCTTAGGCCATTTGGAGTCTACTGTGCTTCCTGTCTCTTATGCTGATTCGCTGAAATGTGGGCTTGGTATCCATCCTCCTGCTATTGATGAGTTCCCTAAAGTTGACTCTGTTGAGCAGCCTTCAAATGCGTCTCCTTTTAAGCCTTTGGATAAGGCTCCTCTTTTTAAAGTGGTGCAGTTTGCTCCTGAGATCTTGTTAGCCGAGGCTCCTAGTTGTGCTCATCACCGCAGGATGCTAACTCCTTGCAGTGATATTTGCCATCCGATTAAGTTTTGCAGATCCAATCTGGGAAACTTGGCTTCTAAGGTCGCCCCTGTGGATGATGGCCCCAAATTGGCTTCTTCCCCTTTTACTCCTCCTAGAGTATCCCTCGGAGTGGCTCCTCTTGATGATATTTCGACTTCTTCTGATATCCTGCCCAATCCTAGTGCTGATTATGAGAATTAAGACTTGTTGATTCCTCCTTCTAATGGAAAGACTTCGGAGATGGTGCCCGCGTCTGCTATCGATCCGGATCTCACGCCCAGCCCTATCTCTCGTCTTTCAAAAAAATACTCCCTTGATGTTTCAATCATTGGGGTGCCGATTTCATCAAGCTCTGATGGTAGCCTTGAACGGGCTAAGCAAAAAATTCGGAATAGGATTAAGCCCTATAAATCTAAGTGATCTGCAGTGGAGGTTCTGGATGGGAGTTAAGGCCGGTGAGGCCTTGTGCACCCTTATGGCCAAAGTGGCATTGTATCTGATGCCACTTTCATCCCTCTGCTCTGTGTGAAGTCCAGTTTTTGTTTGGCCTGATCGTCATTGAGGCCCTTTGCTTTATTGCTCTTTGCTGGGGATGTCGGTCCTGCCTTGCTGCTGCTGATAGGGGATGCTGCTGGAGCTATGGCCGGTTCGATTTGTTGATGTGGCATATCTGCTGACGTGGACTTGTAGGAGGCGGTTTCATGTATTCTGCTGTTTTGGATTAGAGGCCCGGTTTTGCACGCTGACGTGGCCTGTCAATTACCGTTGTTGAATTGAGGTCGCTTTGGCCTTATCTATTGCCGTCTTGGTTTTGTAGTCGGATTGGACTGCTGACGTGGCCTGTAAATTACAGATTTTGATTTAAGACTGGTTTGGTTTCGCTGAACTGGCATGTGTGTTGCCAGGTTGTGGGAATTGGCCGTTTTAATTTCACGTAGAGACATGGCCGATTTTAAATTGTTGACGTGGACTTGCAGTGGCTGGTTTCATGTATTCTGCCGTTTTGGATTAGAAGCCCGATTTTGCACGCTGACGTGGCCTGTCAATTACTGTTGTCGAATTGAGATCGTTTTGGCCTTGCTGAATGGGTATGTCCTTTGCCTTTTTGGAATTGAAGTTTTGTAATGAGGCTGGTTTGACTTCGCACTTCTACTTCCCATTTGGTCTAGAGGTGGCCGTTTTTGGACTTGCGTACAAAATGCCGATTTGTTTTGCGTGCAACATGCTGATTTGGATTTGCGGCCCAAATGCCGTTTTAGAATTGAGACTAGTTTGGTTTCTGATGACTTGGCACGTTAATTACCGAAGAGGATTGGAGGGTGCTAATTTGGACTGCGCTTCAAATTGTCGAATTGGACTTGCGAGTAATTGCCGATTTTGGTTTGGGTTTAAAGTGCCGATTTGGATTTATGGTTTTGAGGCAGCTGGATTGGCTTAGCTGACATGGCATATCAAATTGCCGTTTTGAACTTGGGGGTCCCGATTTGGTTTTGCAAGTAAGTGCCGAGTTCAAATTGCATTTAAAGTGCCGAATTAGAATTCCTAGACAAATGCCGATTTGGACAGGAGGCGGGTTTGGCTTTGCTGACTAGGCATATCAAGTGCCGATTTGGACTTGAGTTTGCCGATCTAGACAAGCGACTCAATTGCCGATTTCGACGTGCGTGTCATGTGCCGATTTGGATTTGGGTTTTAAATGCCGATTTTGAATTTGTATCCTTTTTTCTTACTGACTTTTGTCATGGATTTAGGGGACTCCCTTATCTCTATGTATCCTTTTCCAAGTCGGTAAAACACTTGGTAAAGAACATAGTTTTTTGTACATTTTATTTAAATTTTAATGCAATTAATTACTTACCAAAAAAAAGGCAGGGATAAGTTGGCCTTATCCTAACTGGCATACAAAAAAAAAAACAGAGATTTTTCAACGCCAGCCAAGGGGTAGAGAGAGAAGCTCCCGCTTCTCTCTAAAAAAAAATTCAAATCTTGAATTTTGAAGGAAAAATGCAAAAAGAACTCCGTCTTTTTGTTGAAAAAAGAACTCCGCCCTTTATGTAAGGAAAAAGAAGTCCGGCTTCCCTTTGTAACAACCCAAAATTTAAAATAAAGGAATATTTCAGTCTTAGAATCCGGTCAACGCCCGTTGACTGGAAAGTGTATCAAGAAAGGAAAATCGGCCTGAGAATGAATTAGGTCCGGCTTCAACAAGTCCGGATAACAACGAAAATTTCAATCATCAAGTCCGGTCAACGCAGGTTGACCGGAAAATGAAATAAGAAATGTACGTCGGCTGAAGATGAGATCAAGTTCGGCCTAAAAAGAAATCCGGATTTTATTGGTGAAAAGAAGTCCGGATTTCCTTGAAAGTTAGAAGTCCGGATTTCCTTGGTAAAAAGAACTCTGGATTTCCTTGGTGAAAAGAAGTCCGAATTTTCCTTGATAAAAAGAAGTCCGAATTTCCTGTGAATAAAGAGGTCTGGCTTTTGATACTAAAACTTACTCCGGATTTCCCATTAAAATCAAGTTCGGCCTTGAGAAGTTCAGATTTTAGCAGTAAAGAGAAGAAGTCCGGATTTAATGAAGAAGAAGTCTGGATTTCATTGATGAAATTCTAGTCCGGATTTCTGGATGAAAAAGAAGTTCGGATTTCCCTTGGTAAAAAGAACTTCGGATTCCGTGGGGATCAGAAGTCCGGATCTCCTTGAAGAAAAGAAGTCCGGATTTTGTTTAAAAGAAGTACTCCGGATTTTCCGAAGTAAAAAGAAGTTCGGATTTAATAAAAATGAAGTCCAGTCTGTAAGGACGGAATGCGGTGTGTATGAAGTAAAGACGGAGTAGATTGGGAGTAATCCGATCAACGTAAAAGGTTGACCGAAAAAACGTAAACGAATGGATGGAAAGGAAAGAAGAGAGAGATCCGGTCAACACCAATAGTTGACCGGAAGAAATTAAGTCCGGTCACAGAAAATAAGGAAAAATATTGGGAAGAAACAACCATCAATAATCTGGCTATTTCCGAGACGTATTGAAAAACGTAAATCATAAATAACCCTATTTGGAAACTGTAAGACTATAAATATCACCATTGAAAAATGTGAAGCCATAAATGATGACCACCTAACCCACCGGCTATAAATAAAAGCTTAAGAATATCAGAAAAAGGCACCCACTAGAATTCTCAGTAAAGAAGGAGACCGAAAAGCTAAGGCAAGGTAGAAAAGAAATCAGGCAAGATACTCACCCCTATTTCGGACTTATTATGAAAAGCACTCCGTCCCCTTTATTAAAAAGAAAGAACTTCGAATATTGAATTCGGGTTTTTGAAAGATGAACTCTGGTTTTTGATAAAAAAGGAAATATGGACTTCAAATGTTGAAGTTAAAGAACAAAGGCTATAAGAACAAGGAAAATGCATGTATTATGGACAGCAAGTGGAACTCTTCCGACTTTTGATCTATGATGATTGGCCATTAAAGAACACGAACCAAGAACCGAGTTTCCTTTAAGCTTGCTGTTAAATATGGATGAAGGATGTTGGAGTGACACTCGAGGATGCCTCCTGGGCCATGGGAGGGGACCTTTTGGTGGCATAAGAACTATGGACTATGGCCCCGTATGCCGGGTTAAAGGCATTACCTCCCGGCCCGGGGAGCATAATGATGGGATACGGCTTTAGGTTGTGGGGTAGCACACAACCCGTCCTCGATGTTGTCCGCTCCCGTCCGGTCCCTAAAGATGAAATGAATTCCGAATGATTTTGATGAATTTTCTGAAGACAAGATGAAAAGAATAAGAACTGAAGAAGAAACGATATGATGATTTTTCTTATGCTATGTTATATTATGAATTTATATTTTGATTAAATTATATGCTTATGTTTTCTGCATGTGAGTATCCTGCTGGGCTTTGTAAGCTCATTCTTGCAACTTTTCAGATGACAAGCTTATGGAGGATGAAGTTGAGTAGAATCCTATGGTGTAGCTGAATGTTTAAGCTGGTCGGAGCAGATTTTTGGGAGCTTTGTTTATTTTGTTTTGAGGAAACATGTAAAGTTTATTCCGCTGCTTATGAATGTTAGTATGTTTCCGTGATACTTTGGGATTAATGAAATCATAAATCTTTTGAATGCATCTCAGGTTTGAATGAAGAAAAGCAAAATTTTTATGTTCATCTATTTATCCTTATCATAAATTATATGATTTAGATTTGACGACGACTTTTGATAGTAATAAAAGTCAGGCCGTCACAGTTGGTATCAGAGAGAAAACTGAGATGCTTTAGTTTAATTTCAATCAACACGGAAACATAGGACAGGATTAGTTAAGGCAAGAAGAGGTTAGCTTTACTTATGTTTTGGACGGAGTAAATTGTGATAGCCACCCTTGGCTAGTTGATTGACCAAAATGTTCTTTCAGAAATCAAAGTCATCGATGAAGTCATGTCTAAATAAAAGAAGGTGAGCCGACCGGATTAACAACGCTCTGGATCCGAAAGCAAGGTGCTTGAACCTACTATAGATAGCTGATGTTATAAAAGCCTTGGCTTCACCGACTCCGGTAGCCGCCCCAATTCCTGTGCAAATAGGAAGTGAAGTTGACTTCAGTTAGTTGACGTGAAGAAGATCATGGTCTTGAGAATTAAGAGGTAATGTCCTATGTGCCTATGAAAACTTTGAGGATGAATACTCTGTTTAATGAGACTCTCGGGAGCCTGTTCAGTATTTTAGATCAAGGTTCTAAGGTATTAACTTAAAGTATTAAGTAGGAGGTAGGACCTTTGGACTTAATATTGTAATCTGGTATCGTTTTGGGGATTCCAAACCCATGTTTGCATTGTGTTTTGAGTTATGGGCAATGGGAGACGTAAGCTTTGTAATAGCAGCAAAGGTGACCTAGTAATTGGAAAGACAAAAGACATATCAAAAGTAGGTGTTTATGTACGAACCTTGGAATTGATTTGTACGAGTTTAGGTATGAACTTGAGCTATCTAAGTTTAAAAGTCTTAATCTGATCTTAATAGTAGTTCGGTGGATGAACTTCAGTACTATTACTGTTGGATTAGTAAAGAATGACATCCGATAATCAAGTTGAGGAATCTAAGGCATAAGTTTGAATTGATTAAGGTATCAAGGGATTGATGACATCTTCCTATGGAACATTTGATGAGAATCTACATTAAGTCTAATTAGTATATACAACCACATCTTAAAGTTATTTTGTGGTCATGGAGGGGCTTCCGCCGTGTGACTATTTGAGAATGATTATCGAAGGAAGATTAGGTGACTTATCTGTTGACCAATAATTGGAGGTTGTGTCAAAATCAATGAAAATCGTTGAGAATTTTATGCAGAGCCGTGGAAGTATAAGTTTTGGTATCATACTCTAGAACCTTTGAGGTAAATAGATGGACCGATAAGGTTATTCATGAATTTCTAAAATGGGGCTGCCTAGGAGGTTGAAGATTTGATAAGCAGACCTTGTAAATGGATAAGCGTAGTTCGAGAATTGTTGTAAAGGCTTGATGATTTCTAAGATCGATTTGGGTTCATAGTGTGTAAGATGTGGATAAATGGAAGTTGTAGTCCCAGTGGTATTCAGGTTAAGGATATAACCACTGCAAAGTTCTAAAACGTTGTTTGAGTTTTGTAGGTTCGTTGGCATTTCATGAATTTCATGGGTTGAGTCTTTTAAGCATATTCGGGTCCGAGTTGAGATGATTTTATCGATGAATTCAAAGAACATGGGGTGCATGTAATTGTTAAGGATTATGCCATAAGTTGTGAACGGCTAATAATCTGTATGCCCCATTGAGAAGGGAATGTGAGTTTAGCTAGGGAAATGCCTTGCTAAGCTTGTGGCTCTTTGGTATCATGATTTAAGGTCAATAAGATTTTAAGTGATGGCTAATTGGGAAAACCGATTAATATCATGAAAGCATATTGTCACCTTGGGTCTAACTGAAATTATTCAATGACCTGACAAGTATTCCTAAAGGATTGCAGTGTCAGTGAGACGATCAGCGTGGGAGAGATTTGTAATTGTTAGGACAAAAGGTAATTTTCGGGGAATAAAAAGGTATTAAGAGACGTTCATGTCATTTGGAGTTGACCCCTAATGGGTTCTGTAAGGTATAGTGGAATGTAATGCTTTTGAAAAAGATTAAGATTATGCTACTCTCACGTCATGATAGATGGCTACCTTCGAACTATGTAGGGGAGGAGTTCACAATTAGAGTTGCTCCACGTGTTAGTTGGATTTTAGCCAATGAAATTTCCATTTAGAGAACTTATGATGATAGCCCTTATCAAAAATTTTAAGAGCCAGAATAATTGTGTCATTGAGGAAAATGATCTTATGATATTGCCTGTGGGTAGATCTGTTTAAAGGTTGAGAATGTGAACCTCAGTATTTCCTTTAAAATATAGGCATCACGTGCTGTGAGTCTTTGGACTTATATGTTGTTGAGGTTTCGTAGGAAATGTGAAGAATGAATTGTGAGTAAATCCAAATGATTTGGTGATAGGATGCATTGGGATCTTAAGATTTTGAGTAATAATTTAAAGTTATGTTGACTCTTGGAGTGATCGTTATAACTGCAATAAGGCCGAAGAATGAGGATTTTGGGATTTTCCTTCATGATATGACTATCCTAGACTATTTAAAACAGAGTAGTGCAGCGTAAGCGTTGTGAAATCATAACCCAGAAATTTTAAGAGTAATGTTAAGGTCCCTGTGATGGAAATTTTTGAAACTTGGAATGAACTTTAGTGGAAGTTCATTGAATTCGTTTGAAGTATCATACTATATTGGAAAAATAATTAGCATTACTGTAAGTCGCTCTTGAAATTCGGGGATCCTTATAAGGTCTTCTTTGTATCAATGATTGAGAAAGTGTCTGGGTTTAGTCCTTCTGAGCTAAGGATTTGTTTTGCAATAAGATTTAAGAGGATTCGATTGCTTGAGGTTTCCTAGAATAATCCTTGTCTGAGGGAATAACTTCTGGATGCAGGAAAGAATATCTGTGGTTATAAAATTGTGAGGATTGTCAAATTTCGGGGACGAAATTTCTATAAGTGGGGGAGATTGTAACGACCCGAATTTCAAAACCTAGAAAATTCAGTCATCGGGTCCGGTCAACGATAGTTGACCGGAAAATGTAATAAGTTGGCCTTAAGATAAGAACTCCATCCAAGGTACTCCGCCCTTTCAGCAAAAAGAACTCCGTCCTTTTGTTGGAAAAAGAACTCCGCCCTTTATGTAAGGAAAAAGAAGTCTGGCTTCCTTTTGTAACAACCCAAAATTTAAAACAAAGGAATATTTCAGTCTTAGAATCCGGTCAACGCCCGTTGACCGGAAAGTATATCAAGAAAGGAAAATCGGCCTGAGAATGAATTAGGTCCGGCTTCAACAAGTCCAGATAACAAGGAAAATTTCAATCATCAAGTCCGGTCAACGCAGGTTGACCGGAAAACGAAATAAGAAATGTACGTCGGCTGAAGATGAGATCAAGTTCGGCCTAAAAAGAAGTCCAGATTTTATTGGTGAAAAGAAGTTCGGATTTCCTTGGAAGTTAGAAGTCCGGATTTCCTTGGTAAAAAGAACTCCGGATTTTCTTGGTAAAAAGAAGTCTGAATTTCCCTTGATAAAAAGAAGTTTGAATTTCCTGTGAATAAAGAGGTCCGGCTTTTGATACTAAAACTTACTCCGGATTTCCCATTAAAATCAAGTTCGGCCTTGAGAAGTTCAGATTTTAGCGGTAAAGAGAAGAAGTCCGAATTTAATGAAGAAGAAGTCCGGATTTCTGGATGAAAAAGAAGTTCGGATTTCCCTTGGTAAAAAGAACTTCGGATTCCGTGGGGAATAGAAGTCCGGATCTCCTTGAAGAAAAGAAGTCCGGATTTTGTTTAAAAGAAGTACTCCGGATTTTTCGAAGTAAAAAGAAGTCCGGATTTAATGAAAAAGAAGTCTAGTCGGTAAGGACGGAATGTGGTGTGTGTGAAGTAAAGACGGAGTAGATTGGGAGTAATCCGGTCAACGTAAAAGGTTGACCAGAAAAACATAAACGAATGGAAGAAAAGGAAAGAAGAGAGAGATCCAGTCAACACCAATAGTTGACCGGAAGAAATTAAGTCCGGTCACAGAAAATAAGGAAAAATATTGGGAAGAAACGGCCATCAATAATTTGGCTATTTTCGAGACGTATTGGAAAACGTAAATCATAAATAACCCTCTTTAGAAAATGTAAGACTATAAATATCACCATTGAAAAATGTGAAATCATAAATGATGGCCACCTAACCCACCGGCTATAAATAAAGGCTTAAGAACATCAGAAAAAGGCACCCACTAGAACTCTCAGTAAAGAAGGAGACCGAAAAGCTAAGGCAAGGTAGAAAAGAAATCAGGCAAGATACTCACCTCTATTTCTAAAACTCATGTTTATTTATGTTGCTATGAAAGTATATGATATTCTGTATGAAGCATGCTTTTGCTGTTTTATGACTTATCATTCTGAAATGCATGTTTAAAGAAAATTCTGTTACGCATGATGTTAGATTTATTCTGTTTATGATTAATTGTCAATGGTTATGAATTTTACTAAATGCATGTTTACGGAAAGAAATTTTAGGTCTTAAGATGAAACAAGAATTCCTGCTA
>JAODPA010098551.1:0-21824 GCA_025585075.1 Nepenthes mirabilis
TATATTTGGCCAAAACGACCATGACAACCCCTCCCGCAGCCAAAACCGGGAAATTCACATAGCAAATGGCAACAGTCCAAAAATGCCAAGTCAGCATATCCAAGTCGGCAAAATAGCGGCAGACTAACCCATCGGACGAAACAGAGCAAAAATCCAAACCGGGCAATAGGTGCACACAGACGCGATGTTAAGAATCAGGCAACATCCACTCCAATCCAAGCTGGCGGCCACTGACAGCCAACTGAAGCTCGAGGGCATGATGCAGATAGTCATGGAGAACTATTTAGTCTAGTCAGCAGGGAAATCAAGCCGAGAGTATGAGGGAAGACCCAACCCAACTAGCATCACAAGTCTTTTTTTGGTAAGTAATTAATTGCATTAAAAATTTAATAAAATGTACACAGTAGCTATATTCTTTACCATGTGTTTTGCTGACTTGGGTAAAGAGACATAGAACCAAGGAAACCCCTAAGCCCTGACGAACGTCATCAATAAAAAATTACACTATCGGAATCGGCGATAGAAACACAAACCTAACACAGCACTTGATACACTCGCTAAAAAAACGGCAAGTGAGTTGCAGATTAAGAGCGGCAACCTCTTGTCCTAATCAACACATGATATGCTGAGTCAGCAAGGCCAAACCAGCCTCCCGCAAGATGGCGATCGAGCCTGATTAGCATGCCAAACCCACATAGCCAAATAGCAGTTGAAGTACGCATTCCCACACTTCAAATTAAACTCCATTTGAAATCGGCAAAATTTCCCTCACACCAAATCGGCATGTGAAATCGGCAATTTACCCTCCAAACCAAACCGGAAAAAGAATCCACGTCAGTCAAACCATCCAGCCGCAAAACAAACCGGCATCCACCACAAGCCAAATCGGGCAATAGGTAAAAAGGCTCCCGGCCACGTCAGCAAATCTGCACCAGCAAAAGTGTAATCGGCCTTGACTTCAGAAAAACCGGAATACCTACATATTGGCAAATACCAGGAGTTGACAAGCCACGTCAGCAGGCCAATCCATCCTCTGATGTACGCCAATGATATGCCTAGTCAGCAACGCCAAACCATTCACCATGCCAAACCCACATAGCCAACCAGCAGATGAATTACGCTGTCCAGCACTTCAATTTAAAATCCATTTGAAAACGGCAAATTTGTCCTCACACCAAGATGGCGATTTTTTTTTTGAACCTGCGACAGAATGAAATGAAACCGGCCAGTGAGGCTCCCCCACAAAAGATTTTTTTTTCCTACAGCAGCCAATGAAACCGGTGCACTCCCAAAACCTAGCCAAGGAAACAAGCAAACCAATCCGGTAGGACAAAAAGGAAATCCAAACCGGACTCCCCCTTTTTTTTCCCGAAGGATTCCAATTCGGCATGGTTTTCCTGGATCCATAAAAATAGAATCAGCGACTGATGTATCTTGACGCTCAAAGTCCCAGATTCAAAACATATCTATCACTTCTACAAGTCAAAGCCGGTTTCAAAATATATCCATCATTTTACAAATTAAGGCCGGTTTCCTATTTCAACATGCAAAGGTCGGTTCCGATTTCAACATGCAAGCTGGTTCCGATTTCAAACATGTAAGGGCTGGTTTCCAATTTCAACAAGCAAAGGGGCCGAACTTGATTTCGTGTTCAAAAGGCCGGTTTTGATTTCATCATGCAAAGGGGCGAACTTGATTTCATGCAAAAGGGCTGAACTTGATTTTATGTTCAAATGGCCGGTTTTGATTTCATCATGCAAAGGGCAGAGCTTGATTTCATGCAAAGGGGCCGAACTTGATTTTATGTTCAAACGGCCGGTTTTGATTTCATCATGGCACACTTGCCGAATACCTTTCTTTTAACAAAGCCAGAGGTCATTTATCAAAAGCCGAAGGTCATATATGAAAAGCCGGAGGTCTTTTCGTTAAACATGTAATTATCGAAGTTCATGCAGATCAACAAATAACCATACTTCGTGCATCATGAACAACAGGGCTTCTTTTAAACAAGCGGTTAACAAAGATTCTTCCTTAAATCAAACGATCAGAACAAATATTATACATACCGTAGTATAAGTTCATAAAAAATCAAACATACTTGCATTGCAAACATGCATATACTTGCATTAAATCATGATCTTAAGACAAAGGGGGAACACTTGCATCAAATCATGAATTTAAGGGGGTACACTTGCCTGAATTCCTTTACTTCTCCTTAAAATTCTAATTTTTCCTTCACTAGAAAATTCTGTCGAGAGCCTCTTCCTAACCTCTTTCCTTAAGCTCTCAATTCCTATTTATAGAACTTTAGTTTGACGGTAGTAGGTAGGGCAAGTCAACCACTCGGAGGTGGTTGGGAGTAGGTTACCTACTCAGGTATGGTTATTTCTGACTTTACTTTTCGTAAAGGTTTCTTTATTATTTTCAGTCAACTGGCCTTCACTGGATTTAGGTTTTTCTTTCACGTTTCCGGTCAGCTAGCCTTGACCGGATTTAGTTGTTCCATCCTACACATTCCGGTCAACTAGCGTTGACCGGATTTTACTTACCTGTAACACTTCTGATCAACTAGTGTTGATCGGATTACTTTCCTCTTTTCCTTCCTTCCGATCAACTAGCGTTGACTAGATAAGCCTCCCTTTACGTTTTTCGGTCAACATACGTTAACCAGATTACGTCTTTTTTCATGTTTTTTGGTCAACACTCGTTGACCGGATTTCCATTCTTCTCACATTTTTCGGTCAACTGGCGTTGACCGGATAGCCCTCAATCTCTCTCGACTCTTTGATTATATTGACTTGATTACTTTTTTGGATCTGGGCCATCACAATCTCCCCCACTTATAGGAATTTCTCCCTCGAAATTTTAAATAAAGTTACTAACCTCAAGAAAACATGTAGGGATACATGTCCAGAATTTCTTCCTCCCAATCCCAAGTTGCTTCTTCAAGTGCATGATTCTTCTAGAGTACCTTTATTAAGGAGATTGATTTTGTGCATAGCCTTTGCTCCCTTCGATCCAAAATCTGCATCGGTTTTCTATGTAGGATAAGTCATTGTCAATTGCCAAAGGCTCGAACTCAATCACATGAGTAGGGTCATGAACATATTTCCTAAGCATTGATACATTAAACACGTTATGTACTTCTGCCAAGCTTGGTGGTAGAGCTAGTCTGTAGGCCACTTCTCTAATCCTTTCTAAGACCTCAAAACGACCAATAAATCGCGACTTCAGCTTTCCTTTTACTCCAAATCTGGTCATCCGTTTAGATAGCGATACCTTTAGGAATACAAAGTCGCCTTCGTCAAACTTTAATGCAGATCTCCTCTGATTTGCATAACTCTTTTGTCTACTCCGGGCGACCCTCAGATTCTCATGTACTAATTTTATCTTTTCTGTCGTCTATTTAACAATTTCTAGACCCAAGATTCTTTTATCTCCAGGCTCCTCCCAGTAAATCGGTGATCTACATCTCTTTCCACACAATGCTTCAAAAGGAGTCATGCCTATACTGGCCTGATAACTGTTATTATATGCAAATTCTGCCAATGCTAAGAAATTGTCCCAAATCCCTTTTATCTTTAAGACCGAGGCCCTTAACATATCCTCAAGGATCTGAATCGTCCGTTTTGACTGGCCGTCGGTTTGCAGATGATAATCAGTACTAAATTTTAATTCCGTCCCTAATTCCTTATGTAAACCCTTCCAGAACCTCGAAACAAAGTGAGGGTCTCTATCTGATACAATAAAGGCAGGCACACCATGAAGCCTGACGACCTCATTTACATACAGTTGGGCAAGTTTATCATGGGAGTAAGTCGTCCAAATTGCTAGGAAATGGGCTGACTTAGCCGGTCAACTATAACCCAAACAACATCGTGTTTTCTTGGCATCCTTAGTAAGCCGGTCACGAAGTCCATGGCAATATCTTCCTATTTCTAGCCTGGAAGCGGCATTGGTTGCAATAACCCAGATGGTTTCCTCCTTTTCGCCTTCACTTGTTGGCACACAAGACATTTTTCTACGTAAGCTGTGATGTTCCTCTTCATATTCCTCCACCAGAACGTTTTCTTTAAATCCTGATACATCTTATTGACTCCTGGGTGGATTGTATACAGTGATCTATGGGTTTCCTTAAAAATTTTCTCTTTCATTTCCTTGTTGTCCAACAGATATAATCGATCCCTAAACCTCAATACTCTATCCGGCTTAACATGAAAATCACTTCGGAAATCTTTGTCCAAATCACTCATGATATTCACAAGGAAGGGATCATTCACTTGGCCTCCCTTAACCTCATCTATAACTTCTGCTGGACTTGAAGGTATGCTAAAATCATTCACTTTCCTTGAACATAACGTCAGATGTCATAGTGCATTAGCCAGTCCAACATCTCCATTTGCTTAACTTGCATTCTTGCTAAGATACCTGGTTGTCGACTTAGTACATCGACGACTACATTGGCCTTGCCTGGCTCGTACTGGATTTCACAGTCATAATCCTTCTGAAACTCAATCCACCTTCGCTGCAGCATGTTTAGTTCCTTTTGAGAGAATAATTACTTTAAACTTTTATGATCAGAATAGACCAACAATCTCTCGCCATACAGGTAATGTCTCAAGATTTTCAGCGTAAACACTACTGTAGCCAATTCTAAATCGTGAGTTGGGTAATTCCTTTCATGATCCTTCAACTATCGCGACCCATAGGCAACTACCCTTCCGTGCTGCATTAAAAAACTACCCAACCCAATCTTTGAGGCATCACGAGTCCATTCGATTCAACCGGACTCTCAGGATACATAATATTTAAAACCACAGACGATCCTGTGGGCGAGGCAACCATCAATGGACAGCCAAGAACTTGGGGGAGGGTCGTAAGACATTTCACAAAACCATGGGAGACAAACGAGTGGGTGGATCCTGAGTCAAAGAGCACATGACTAGGATTGTCACAGATAGAAAGTGTACCTCTCACTACCTCAGTTGAGGTTTCAGCCAGATTTACAAAAACAGTGAACACCTTAGCTGGACTAGGGAACCTAAGTTCTGGGACTTGTTTGGCAAGTGGGCAGTTCTTGATCATGTGTCCACCCTGGCCACAGTTATAGTAGACTCCCAACTTCTTATAGCACAGCTTTCCTCCATGCGACCTTCCATAATGATCACAAGCATTGCTTGACGCTCGGGAAGTCTGTACTGATTGGTCCTATTTCCCACTGGACTTCAACGGTTTTGCCTTCTTAGAAGGTCCCCACTAGCACTAGCCCTTGAAGCTTGACTAAAATTCCTTTTCCTAAAAACTGCCCCTCTCTCCAGGTCCTTCTCATGAATGACGGCCCTTTCTAACACCTCTTCGTACGTAGCTAACTTCAAAGTGGAGAGATGTATCCTAATGTCATCTCTTAATCTTTGAAAGAATCTCCTAGCCTTTCTCTCTTGGTCTTCCACCATATAAGGAGTATAGCGGTATAGTTCTGCAAACTTTGCATCATACTCGGCCACAGTGCGAGTACCTTGCCTCAAGTGAAGGAATTCATCTTCCTTTTGTCCGCGAAGATTAGCAGGGAAGTATTTCTCCAAGAATGTTACTTCAAACATTTCCCAAGTAATATCCCTTTTTGGCACCTCAAAAACTCTCTTCTGCAACTCCCACCAGTGGTGAGCCTCACCTGCCAGCTTATGGGTGGCAAATCGAACCTTATCTCTAGCAAGACACTTGATCACCGCGAACACCTTCTTTAATCGTTGGATCAAGGTGTCCGTCTTCAACAGGTCGGGTTGTCCAGAGAATTTAGGAACTCGCTAGTTGGTAAAGCGATCGTAGACCGACCTCTCCTGCTGAACAGGAATTAGGACGGTCACCGGTGTTGGTGGATCCAAGGCTTCTATGATGTCAGCCATCCTGTCTAGCATGTTCAAGTCCCTTGTCTCCGGGTCCAGAGGGTTGTTAGTCCGGACAGCTCATTTTCCTCTATTAGACATATTTTCAGCAACGACTCTGATTCCTGAAAAGATTGTTTTGGTCAGATTACCAGCCAAAGGCGGCTAACATATAGTACTCCGTCCTATGCATAAGTAATGCTAACTCCTTTTTATCCTTAACTAATCCTATCTTAAGTTTCCGTATTGATTTAGATCGAACCTAAAGCATCTTAATTCTTTCTCTGATACTAACTGTAACAGACTGGCCATATTCCACCACATACGGCCGCCGTCAAGCCTAACCTTTACGTCATATACAGCATAAATATTAATTAGGTGGACATAAAATTTTTCTTTTCCTTTTTTTCATATATACCATTTGTTTCATACACAGGATCACTTAAGGCCGACTCCTTGAGTTGGCCATCACAGTGCTAAGTCTCACACCTGGCCGGCCAACTCTCAAGTTGGTCGACTATAAAAACCTTAACATGACATGACATGAGATGCTACTAGAAATATCGACTGCATTCATCCATATTATAATTACGGTAACATGCTAACATCCATAAATTCTTTTACAGCGAAACTTATTTTACAAATCCTTCTCAAAACATCAAAAGAAATACATCAATTCTTTCACTGATCAGCTTCGGCCAGCTATGCCGTCTAGTTACTTCATATGGCTCTACTCAATCTCATCCTCCATAAGGTTCTCATCATCAGAAAAATGACAAGAGTGAGCTACAAAGCCCAGCAAGGTACCCACATGCAGAAAACATTAACATACATACAATCGGATCAAAATAAGGGTTCATAACATACAAAAATCATCATATCATTTCTGCTTGAGTTCAAAATTCATTGTTCTTATTCTTATTGTCTTGTGTTCAGAAAATTCGTAAAAGCCGAACAAAATACTTATCATCTTTAGGGACCGGATGGGAGCGGACAATATCGAGGAAAGGTTGTGTACTACCCCACAACCTAGAGTCGTATCCTCTCATTATGCTTCCCGAGGTGGGAGATAATGCCTTTAACCCGGTATATGGGGCTGTAGTCCATAAGCCTTATGCCACTAGAAATTTTCTCGTGGCCCAGGGGCAGTTCTCGAGTGTCACTTCAATATCCTTCATCCATCATTAACAGCAAGCTTAATGGAAACTCAGTTCTTAGTTCATATTCTTTAATCGCCATATATCATAGTTCAAAAGTCGGAAGTCATAGAGTTCCACTTGCTTTCCGGATTATATACATTTTTTCTTGTTTTTATAGCCTTTGTTATTAACTTCAAACCATTGAAGTCCGTATAGCCTTTCCTTTAACATCTTAAAACCGAAGGTCTTTTGTTAAAATATCAGAGGTCTTACTTATCAAAGCTAGAGGTCTTTTCTCAAAAGCCGGTTCTAAATCCATGGGATAAATTCCAATTTCAAAACATGCTCTAAGGCCGGTTTCAATTTCATGGGGCAAATTCCGATTTCAAAACATGCTCTAAGGCCGGTTTCAATTTCATGGCCGATTTCAAAATCAAAGTTGGTTTTCAAAACATATCTATCATTTTTACAAGTCAAAGTCGGTTTCAAAATATATCCGTCATTTTACAAATCAATGCCGGTTTCCTATTTCAACATGCAAAGGTTGGTTCCGATTTCAACATGAAAGCTGGTTCCGATTTCAAACATGTAAGGGCTGGTTTCCAATTTCAACAAGCAAAGGGGCCGAACTTGATTTCGTGTTCAAAAGGCCGGTTTTGATTTCATCATGCGAAGGGGCCGAACTTGATTTCATGCAAAAGGGCCGAACTTGATTTTATGTTCAAATGGCCAGTTTTGATTTCATCATGCAAAGGGGCCGAACTTGATTTCATGCAAAGGGGCTGAACTTAATTTTATGTTCAAACGGCCGGTGTTGATTTCATCATGGCACACTTGCCAAATACCTTTCTTTTAATAAAGCAGGAGGTCATTTATCAAAAGCTGAAGGTCAAATATCAAAAGCCGGAGGTCTTTTCATTAAACATGCAATTATTAAAGTTCATGCAGATTGACAAATAACCCTACTTCGTGCATCATGAATAACAGGGCTTCTTTTAATCATGCGGTTAACAAAGATTCTTCCTTAAATCAAATGATCAGAACAAATATTATAAATACTGTAGCATAAGTTCATCAAAAATAAGACACACTTGCGTTGCAAACATGAATATACTTGCATTAAATCATGATCTTAAGACAAAGGGGGAACACTTGCATCAAATCATGAATTTAAGGGGGTACACTTGCCTGAATTCCTTTACTTCGTCTTGAAATTCTGGTTTTTCCTTCACTAGAAAATTCTGTCGAGAGCCTCTTCCTAACCTCTTTCCTTAAGCTCTCAGTTCCTATTTATAGAACTTTGGTCTAACGGTAGTAGGTAGGGCTGGTCAACCACTCGAGGGTGGTTGGGAGTAGGTTACCTACTCAGTTATGGTTATTTTCGACTTTACTTTTTATAAGGATTTCTTTATTATTTCCAATCAATTGGCATTTACCAGATTTAGGTTTCTCTTTCGTGTTTTCGGTCAACTAGCCTTGACCGGATTTAGTTGTTCCATCCTACACTTTCCGGTGAACTGGCGTTGACCGGATTTTACTTACCCATAACACTTCCGGTCAACTGGCGTTGACCGAATTACTTTCCTCTTTCCTTTCCTTCCGGTCAACTAGCATTGACCGGATAAGCCTTCCTTTATGTTTTTCAGTCAACATACGTTGACTTGATTATGTCTTTCTTCACATTTTCTGGTCAACACTCGTTGACCGGATTTCCATTCTTATCACATTTTTCGGTCAACTGGCATTGACCAGATAGCCCTCAATCTCCCTCGACTCTTTGATTATATTGACTCGATTACGTTTTAGGATCTGGGCCATCACAAAAGGTCTGCACTACACCTGGAATGACAATCGAGACCCATCTATCTACATTTTCAGAAAGTTAGAGAGAGTCGTCGCAAATGGGCAATGGCTCGATTATTTGAGAAGGGCCAAAGCCCTTTTCCCCCCGCCAGAGTGTCAAACCACTCCCCTTGCATTCTTTTCCCTTCTAGTAGGCCGATAAGAAAGCACGGGATGTTTTGTTTTAATAATTTTCTCACCAAATTTCCAAAATTTCAGCCTATGGTTACGGATGCTTGGAAGGAAGAGATCAACGGCACACCCATGTTTCAGCTGGTGTCCAAACTCAAAAATGTGAAGTATGCTCTCAAAACTCTAAATGTCCACAAAGGTGATGTTCATGAGGACGTTATGCGAACCCGAAAAAATTTAGAGGACATCCAAGGTAAGACTCCTTCACCTCTTGGGTGTTTCCATGAGGAACGTTCCTGTAGGGCAGCTTACTACTCTGCTATGGCAAAGGAGGTTGACCTTTTTCAACAAAAAGCTAAGATAAAGTGGCTTAAAGAGGGAGACCAGTGCACAAAATTCTTCTTCAAGACTGTTAATGGAAACAACAATAGGAATAAGATTATCTTCCTCCTTGATGAGTCTGGGAACCCAACTGTTGGGGTTGAGGATGTTCAAAAATTGGTTGTTGATCACTTCAGGAGGGCTCTTCATTCTGGCCGTTCCCATGGATTGGCGGACGCCACTCAGCTCTGCCCTTTCATCCTCCACACTGTTCCGGACTTTCTAACTGGCCCCCTTACTGGCTCGTTAGTGAGGGGGAGATCCGCAAGGCGATCTTCTCTATTGGTGACTACAGAGCCCCCGACCCTGATGGCTTCACCTCCAACTTCTTAAAGGACTCCTGGGAGATCATTGGTCAGTCTGTTTGTGAAGCTATTCATGATTTCTTCAATCATAGAAAGTTCCTCAAATAACTGAACACTACTATTATTAGCCTTATTCCAAAGTTACAATCCCCGCGCATTGTTTCCGACTACCACCCCATATACTGCTGTAATGTTTTCTATAAAGTGATTTCGAAGATCATTGCAAACCGGATAAAGATAACATTACCCTATCTTGTTGACAAATGCCAAACGACCTTTGTAGCTCGGCGACAAATTAGTGACAATATCCTTCTGGCCTAGGAGCTTCTTCGTAAATATCATCTGGGTCACGATCCTCCAAGATATACTATAAAGATTGACCTTATGAAAGCATATGACTCCGTCCACTGGGATTTCATCATCACTATTCTGACCCTAATGAAATTTCCTCCTCAAATGGTCGAGTGGATTAGGCAGTGCATAACCACTCCTTTATTCTCTGTAAATATTAATGGGGAAGCGGTCGGTTTCTTCAAAGGGGGCAAAGGCCTTCGTCAAGGTGATCCTATCTCTTCATACTTATTTGTTCTTGTTATGGAGGTTCTGAATGGTATTATTGAAATAAAGGCTAGGAGGAATGAAAACTTTAAATTTTATTAGAAATGTGACGAGACTCAAACAGCCATGCTTGCCTTTGCAGATGACCTTCTTCTCTTTTCTCATGCCGATGTCAACTCAATTCGGATTCTAAAGGAATGTCTTGAAGAGTTCCAATTGACTTCTGGCCTCTCTGCAAACACGAATAAGAGTGAAGTGTTCATATGCTCAAAAGACACATTCCTCCATCAGGATATCGCTGGTATTATAGGATTTAGAGTGGGTAAACTTCCCATTAGATATTTTGGTGTCCCATTGATCACCACTAGACTCTCCATTCCGGACTGCAAATCTCTCACTGATAGAATTACCCGTCGGATCACGTCCTGGAAGAATAGGTGGCTTTCGTTTGGTGGGCGGTTGCAACTCGTCACCTCTATCCTTTCGTCCATCCACCTCTATTGGGCCTCAATTTTCATTCTGCCCAAATCAATCCTCAAAACGATCGATTGCCTCATACGTCGTTTTCTTTTGAATGGATCTACTAAAGGAAAGGTAACTACAAAAGTAGCATGGGATGACATATGCTACCCGAAAAGCGAAGGTGGGTTGGGCCTTAAAAACTTGCAGGCTCAGAATAAAGCTATCATTTGTAAGCTTTTATGGCATATCATCTTGAAGGATTCTGATTCGGCCTGGTTTTCCTGGATCCATAAAAATAGAATCAGCGACTGATGTATCTAGACGCTAAAAGTCTTAGATTTAGCCCTCTGGAGCTGGAGGAAGATAATGAAGCTTCGCCCCTTTATGCGCTCTCATTCCATCAAGAATACTTGTAATGGCTTTGATATATTCCTCTAGTATGATAACTGGCACCCTCTAGGCCTGCTGAGTAATGTTAGTACTGACCGTACTCGTTTTGTCTCGGGTTTGCCCTGGGATGCAAAGGTTACTGACATAATTAGGAATGACCATTGGCTTTGGCCAAATCCTTATGATTTGGAAGTGTCTCATCTTGCAAAGAACATGCCCCTTTATCTTCCTAGCATCAATCAAAAAAAAAAAAAAAAGCTATGCGACGAAAACACTGATGGAAAATTTTCAACTAGATCTGCCTATTTTCTTATCCATCCACCCAAACTGAAATTGAGCTGGACAAACTTAGGGAGGGGCCCCTTCCATATCCATGCCCACGCCTTTACTCTCTAGCTGGCCATTAGAGGCAGGCTCAGTACCCTTGACCGCATCCATGGTGTTCCAAACCTTTACTCTAAATGCACTCTCTGTGACACGGGTGATGAAGATCATGAGTATCTTTTCTTTTCCTGTCCCTTCTCCGGATCCTTATGGACCAAAATCCAAAGAAAAGCAGGCCTTCACTGGCCTTACCCTGAGTGGTACCAAAATATCATTTGGGCTGCTCAAAAATGGAAGGGGAAAAGTTGTATGGCCCTTTCTAAACGTCTTTCTCTTGCGTCCACGATCTACTTCATTTGGAAGGAACGTAACAACCATATTTTTCAAAAATCCTCCCCACAAGATATCTCCCATATTTTTTCCCAGATAATCAATGCTGTTCGAAATAAATTGAAGACATCCATGGAAGCTGACAGGTGTGCATCTCGATCGCACTTGATTCGTTGGAACATCTAAAAAAAATCTCCTTTTTTCTACTCGGTGCTTGGGCTCCCCCTGGCTGCCAGCCTACGGGTCTGTCCCTTTCTCCCTTTGTTACCCCCTCTCGTTGCTTAGCGACTTGGCCTGTCTGCATCTGTATCAAGGTCAAGCTTTGGTTTTTGTTTTTTTGTTGGTTTTTCCACTGGAGCCAACTCTATGTTTCCTTATTCACTCACACATACTCACTAGAGCCCCCCCACCCAAAAAAAAATGTGTGTGTTGTGTTTTCAGCCCGGGCTTCTCTAGTCTGGTTCCAGGGTGGCTGGTTCCAAGGTGTGCAATGGAGTAGTGTTGATGCTATTTTCTTTAATGGGGTGCACAATTTTTGAATCCTTGTCATCCTGATCCTATCCTGTGAACCCCATCATTGCATTGTGCATGTGGACCAAAAGGAGAGAATTCCTTCCTCCTTTGTTTGTAGCCCCTTCAGATGCATGGAGGATTGCCATGTTGCTTCCATGGAGAGTTTTCCTTTGTTTGCTTGCATGGTGAAAATTCCATGTTGCTGATGCAGAGCTCAAGAGCAGTGGCGTGGGCCAGCTAACTTGAAACATTCTTTCGGTTGTGAAGCAGCTCAGCTTGCAGTAATCCATGCTA
This sequence comes from Nepenthes mirabilis, assembly GCA_025585075.1. Lineage (NCBI taxonomy): Eukaryota > Viridiplantae > Streptophyta > Magnoliopsida > Caryophyllales > Nepenthaceae > Nepenthes > Nepenthes mirabilis. The sequence goes on from JAODPA010098551.1 coordinate 12,553, forward strand.
GGGTGCAAAGCTACTATTGGCAGTTGATGCTGGGCAATGGAGCTTTGATCTGGTTGTGCTCTGTGGTGCAGGAGGCTAAAGAGCTGGCTGGGCTCTTCTGTCTTGCGAGTAGGTGGAGCCAGACTAACATCTTCCTTCTTGTTGCTGTCGAAGCTTTTTCTAATTACTGAAGAATTCTATGAGCAAACAGCAAGCTGGCGTTGCTAAAACAGACGATACCTGCCGGTGTGTCCCCTATTGCAGATATGACTGGGACTTTGGTGTTGCTCTTAGTGAAGCTGCCGTCAATGGATTGGGCTACCCGGAGCAGCTGGCTTCCCTCTGTTCTGCTCGCAGTTGGTGTTTTGAGGAGTAGGGCTCTGTTACTGAATATCGAGGTGTAGGAAATGTTGGTTTGTTGGTGGCTTTCAAGGTTGGAAAGAATTGTGCTGGGAGCTGTGATGTTCGGACGGCTGAAGGAATGTCGCTGAGACTTTGGGTTGGAAAGTTGGTTGTGACTTGTCTGAGAGGTAGTGGGCCTACTTCCTTCGTCCGAGGCCTGGATGATGGGTCCAAGATCCCTCTGCACATGGCCCTGTTGCTAGTTTTGCTCGAGTCGTTGTGGATGTCTGTGAGCAAGCCCTGTTCGAGATCCTCGGCTAATGGCCCGAGTTTCTTCTGTGATATTCTCTGGCATGCAAGATGCTGAAAAAAGAGCTTATTGGTGGGTTCTGATATACTTTCCCTGGCTGCTGTTCCAGGGGGGAGTAACTTCTCTTCTGATGGCTCCAGATGGCATCTCCATGGCTTTAGAGGTACTGCCTCTCCCTGCTGTTTTCTCTTCGGTGGACAAGCATGCAGTGAATCACAAACTAGAGGTTCCTGTTGTATCAACTGGAGTCCAGCGGCTACGGTTTCAACTCCATTGACTAAATCTGTTGGATGGCGCGACAGATGTTTTCCAGTATTGGCACGATTCCAATTGGAGACCACAGACCATGTTTCTAGTATTGGCAAATTACTGCCCTTGTTATTGTGGTTTGCAGCCTATCGACTGCAACTCTCTAGTGCTAAAGGCAGCTTTTGATTTATGATGGTATGAATTCTGGGCAGCCTGATGATATCTACAAGCTGAAATTGTGGTTGAATGCAGCCTTTTGTAATCCGCCAGATACCAGTTTGCTAATTTCTTGTGTGTTGATAGAGCTGTTAAATTTTAATCTATCAGTTGCAGCTCTTGGGGTGTTGAAAGAGCTGGTCCATCCAGTTGTTAAGCTATTCTGGTCGCTTGTGGTTTTTCCCTTGGTGTATCTTATTTGCTTTTTATTCAGCTGGTGTATACGCTGCTACTGATGCTGGGTGTGAATACTTTTCTAGAAATATACTGCATCTGATGATGCTGCTGTTACTGTGTATTCTGGGCAGCTGCTCTCCGATGCAATTCTCGAGTTTGGCTAGATGCAGTTTTCTTATTATTTGTCGGTTTCTGTCTGACTGGGAACTGGTGAAGGACTAACGTAGTGTAAATCTCCTTTGATTTGATTTGTTGCAAATCTGTGGAGCTATGTTTGATTTACATATACATTGGGTTGCCGTATGAGGTGCTTTCATCTGTTTACACTGTTGCAAAGCGTCGGTTTGAATTTGTCCTGGTAGTTCAGCTGTTGGTGATGCTGTAGGCTATTGGTGGTGCTGAATTTGCCATCTGATGCTGGCAGAAGCTACAGCTTCCACTTGACAATTTGCTCTGGCTGAGTATGTTGCTGCTTTTAGACTGATGCTCAATCCATACTGAAGCTGCCTCCTCCGGGCTATATTCGCTATCGGGAATAAGCTGCTGGGTGGAAGGATTCGGTTGCTGGAGCCATCTGCTTTTGCTAACTGTAATAAGGCTGGTGGATGTAGCAGGCGAGGTCAGTACCTGTAGGGTTCTACTGAAGCTACTGAGTGGTGTAGAGTAGCAGCTGGTTGATATGCTGCAAGGGCTCCTTGCTTTTGCTGAACGAGGAATGGCTGGTGTGTGTTGGTGATGACATAAAGCCTTGCATTAGTTGGTGTGCTGACTGTTTGCATGCAATTTCACCCGCTGTGATTCCGAGTTGATGATTGAATTTTTTCCCTTTACTTTTCCTATTTTGTGTCAGGGTGTACTAGGGATACCCTTGCTTCTATGTTCTTACTCCAAGTTGGCAAAATATTTGTAATAGAATATAGGTTTGTAATTTTTATTTTTAATACAATTTCATTACTTACCTAAAAAAAGTAAAACTTTTATGCAAAACATAATGCAGTAAAATAGATACAGATGCATGTTGAATCATAAATGCTATAAAGTAGTGATTTAGAGGAACTATAGTAGAATATGATGCAGAAGATTACAGAACTGCTAGAAAATAGAAACACTTAAGTTTTGGAAATCAGAAGTCAGTATAATCATTCTTCGTTAATAATAAATTGATAAGATAGGATTTAGAAAGAAGAAATCGGTTTCAATTCTATAGATCATAAAAAATCCCTTTCCTATTAGTAAAGGACCCAACCAATAGAGCCTACTAGCGGAGGGGGCGAATAATCGAGGATAGATTGTGTTTGCACACAATCAAAGCTAGTAACAGTCGTCCCATCTCATGGGACATCCTTTCTTGCGGAATTCAGTACAGTATGTCGGCCGATAACAGTAAACACCCTCTAGATTAACGTCTTGAGGAAGGGTGGACCACATATAATTTCATGGATAGAGTTATTCTTGATTTTTACCATAACGTTCTAAGACATGCCGGAGAACCTAACCTAACTGTATTTCAGTCACGGGTCCTAATTAACAGTGTCAGAAATATTTTTCTTTCTTATTTCATAACTGGAAACCCTTTTCAGTTTTAGAAATCACTCAGAGTTTTACGATAACTCTTTAGTCAGTTTCAGAATATACAGTAACAGTCTAGAATCCTTTAGTTTCGCTTCAGAATATACAGAAACAATTTGAAACCCTTCAGATTTGTTTCTGAATATACAGTAACAATCTAAAACCATTCAGTTTGGCTTTCGAAATCCTCAAAAATTTAACAGTAAAAATCCATGTAAATTTTTCAGACATAAATCACATCGGTGAGCAACAATCTTGTACAAATTAATATTCACATGTCAAATTTGTGGATTAAAACCATCAATCCCTTTATTTTCATGCTTAGGGTTTCACCAAACATTTCAGATACAAAACGAATACTGAATACATGCTTATTCATGAAATTAAAGCCATAATTCACAATACTCATATAAAATCATGCATTTTAACCATAAAGCCTCAAATTTTCCAGTTAGGGTTTCAAAATAATCTTTTAGACAATAATCGAACACTAAATACATGTGCATGTAAAAAATCAGAGCCAAACATTGCAGTATATATGAGTAAACATGAAATCTATCTAATTAATCAGGAGAAACATGGATTGTTTACAATAAACATGGAAAAGCATGGGTTTAGAGGATAAATACAATTTTTGAGATATTAAAATATTGTAAAATGGTAAATCACGTACGAAATACACTTGTCTAAACTCAGTTTAAAGTTACCGTAACTTTGATTGGAGTTGCGTGAAAGATTTCACCTTTCCTTTCTCTTCCCTCTCTTTCCTCTCTTCTCTCCTTCGTTCTCTGTCGTGTGCTGCTGCAAAATGGTGCCCCAAAACCCCCAAATCCCAATTAAAACACAAAGGGAAAAGAGGTCACGTGAGCTAGCCTGTGATCGGCGCTCGAGCGCAAATCGGGCACTCTTCAAGTGCCATCCGGGTGCGCTTCAAGCTCCTGGTTCTGCTAAATCTACTCGAGTGGTGCCTTGAGCGTTACTCGGGTAGTGCATTCTATTAATTAGGCCCCAGTGGAACCTTAGGCGCCAATCAGGTGTTGATGTCCTCGGGGCTTAATCCATCACTAAACAGAATTTCTCCCACCTTTTTTCTTAATCCATTCACCTCAAACACATTTATAATAATTTAATAACTAGGAATTATTATACTTTCAGCATCAGGACCTCACATTCTCCCCCATTAAAGAAATTTCGTTATCTAAATTAAACAGAGCTACATACCTCAAGATAACAAGGGGTGTGAGGTTTCGGTTTAAGAATGTAATAATTAGAAGGTAATTAAGTTAACATAGGTGAATTATGGTCAAAAGGTACGGGAGGAATTGGATTAAAAAGCTCAAAGAGCCAGAATCGGCAAATCGGGAACGAAAATTGTAAGCCACAAAATATTAATTCGTAAATAAGATTTTGGATTTTTAATTATGATAATCATGACTTATTAAGGTTATATAATCAAAAGTAAGGTCCAAGGATGTAAAAGATTGGGTTAGAATGGTCAAAATGGATCCCAAATGGCAAAAATGCAAAGTAGGCTTGTTGTGGGTTTGACCCACGCCCTCTGTGAGCTCAAGCCCATGGAGAGTACAGAATCCAGATTGTTTGCGCTCACCGTACGCTAGAGCTGGCCTGGGTAGTAAGGCTGCGCTTGCTGAGCGCTCGCTGCGTGCACGAGCACCAGTCCTTTTTAAAGCTGCGTGCTACTTTACGATTTTCATTTTCTCCACAAACCAAACCCTTCTAGAGAGAGAGAATCGATTTTAGAGAGAGGAAGAAAGAGATCGAGCCCGTGGAGTCCGAATCGGTCTAAGAGCTACTAATAAAAGTTGTAATACGCGTCATGACAAGTGTTCTCATACTCACTAACTTTTTTATTTTGATATTTTTCATTTATTATCGGGTATTTTTGTGTCAATACCCATCCAAAACCATGGAAAATGTACTACCCATAACTTGAGACCAAGGATTTTGTAGTTTATTATCTGATTTACTCACCGACTCGGTCGGTAGAGTTCCGCCAAACCCTAACCTACGGAAATTTGGGGGTTTTCTGTTTTTCGGCCGTATTTCATTGAATCGACCCCAAAATATGAATCACCACGTCCCAAATGTGTATCTATGTCGGCCGTGCGATCGATCTTGCACGTTTTGACCCGTTCGCGGTGTCCAAGCCCTCTAAAGGTGCATTGTTACTATTCTTCTGAAATGAAATGGAAAATTTGCATGTTTTCACTCTCGTGTTATGGTAAATTGACCCCAAAATATGAATCGCCACATCTCAATTGTATGTATAGATCGACCAGATGTCCGATTCCATAAGAATAGACCCGTTCGCAGTGTCCGGGATCTCTAAAAGCCTCTGTTACTGTCCACCCGAGTTTAAATGGGAAACTTTGCATGCTTCCACCATTTAATGCTTATAAAATTTATGTCTAATTAATCATGTTAAATTGTAAGCCCTCAAAATGTGCAAGTGTGCACCGGAAGCAAGGGAATGCATCCCAGAGGCTTCTAGGGTGGTATTTGATCACCGGAGGTAAATAAATCCAAACTCTCTTGCGAACTTGAATTGAATGGCTAAAATGGTTTAAGTTCCAAATAAAGGACGGAGCCGAGCAAGTAAATGGAAGGGAATCCACCAAAGTACAATATGATGGATTTGATCTCCTGGATGGAGATATGTGATGGATTTGATCTCCCGGATGGAGATAAGGATGGGAATGTGATTTTTTGATTGGAAAATGTGATGTACTTGTGGTGGATCTTCCCTCAATGAAGGATTGATCCTGAAACTACGACCATGGTTTATAGGGGTAGTATTCTCTGGTTTGCCATATCCATCATGGTGTGAAGCCAAGAAATACTCGGCCATGTATTCTTGTCACTCAGGGAAGCGGGTGATGTTCGTGGTACGCTTTAAGATACTATTGTGGAAGAAGAAGGATTGCCCTAGTCCCCGGGAGATATGGGGCAAGTTGAGATGGTCGAGTAACGAGAGCAACTTGCTTAAGGAGATTAGCTGAATGTCGAAGGCCTGAAGATTTGGATACATCTGTTGTAATAGAATGTAAACAGTCTAGTAGTTCAATATAGTCTGTTATTATTTTATGGATGTCATTGTACTTCCACAGGTTTCTGGATTTAGTTATGCTTCCACAATAATATTAGATATTTTTGATTTTATTTAGTCCTAGATGGTATCTCTTCAGACCCAATACAGTAGTTAGGGATACTGTGTTGGACCCATGGATGGTATGGCGATGTGGTCCTGTGTATTATGTCGTAGTCCAAAATATCAAAATTGGATGGTTGTGTGGTTGTGCAGATTATTTTAAACAAGTTATATTTTTGGTTTTTCTTCCAATTGTAGAGGAAACTCTATCGAAATTTCTGTAGAATCCATAATGATAAATTATAGGCATAAGTATATGTTACCATTGACGGAGGATATTTAAGGAGAATAACCCGGTCCATCACAAGTGAAAATATTCGCTTCGGATTTCCTCTTTGCACTCCCAGGTGGCCTCTTCCAGTTCACTTTCACTAGGGGAATGGTCTTAGTACGTAACCTCTGATTCTTGTGATCCAGAATCTGTATCGGTTCCTTGACATAGAATAAATCCTTATCAATAGTCAAGGGCTCGTACTCAATTACGTGTGTAAGATTGTGGACGTACTTCTGAAGCATCGATACATAAAATACATCGTGTACGATCGCTTGATTAGGTGGTAGCGCTAACCTATAAGCTACCTCCCCGATCCTCTCAAGAATCTCAAAATGACCAATGAACCACAGCTGCAGTTTTTCTTTTTCTCCGAACCTAAATACTCCCTTGGATGGTGAATTTTTTAGAAAAATAAAATCTCTCATCTCAAAGCTCAATTCTTTCCTCCTCTACTCTGTATAACTTTTCTGTCTACTCTAAGTAATTTCAAAATTATCATGAATCAGTTTGATTTTCTCCGCAGTTTCTTTCACGATCTCGGTCTCATGTCATGCTGTAGCGGCTCAGTTTGATGCCACAGTTTGGAGCTGCAGTTGGGATGCAGCTACTGTTTTTATGTTCTCTGGCCGACTCGGTATTTGGGGTGAGTTTTTCCATTGCCAACTTGGATGAAACTTGGTTGACTCCCTTGCCTGGCATTGGTGGCTCTTGTCTCCCTTTGCCCTACTGAAATTGCCCATCAGTTCTGATAGTTTGATGCTTTGTTGCTGACTGTGTGTATTGGTTTATGCTCTGGTTTTCGCACCCTGAGATGGCAGGAGTGATAATGGGTGTTTGAGTGTTTTGTTTTGGAATGTATCTTTTGGTCTTTAAGTCCAAGTTTTGGAAGTTGCCAAAGTGTGTTGTTTGAGTGTTTTATTTTGCACACTACTGGAAGTGATGCTTTTTGGGGTGCTTTGTGGAGGTTGCCAAAGTTTTGAGGGATGCTTTGTGGAGGAATAATGCAGTTGTGGAGGAACAATGTGGAGCCTTGCTATATGAAATCTGTAACGACCCAAAATTTTAAAACAAGAAAAATTTTAATCATCAAGTCCGGTCAACGCCAGTTGACCGGAAAACAAAATAAGAAAAGTACATCGGCTTAAGATGGAATCAAGTTTGGCCTTGAGAAGTCCGGATTTCAACGGTAAAAAGAAATCCGGATTCATTGGTGAAAAGAAGACCGGATTTCGTTGAAGAAAAGAAGTCCGGATTTCATTGGGGGAAAAAGAAGTCCGGATTTCCTTGGTAAAAAGAAGTCTGAATTTCCTTGAAGAAAAGAAGTCCGGATTTTCCTTGGTGAAAAGCAGTCCGGACTTCCCTTGGTGAAAAGAAGTTCGGATTTTCTTGAAGAAAAGAAGTCCGGATTTTCCTTGATGAAAAGCATTCCGGATTTCCCTTGGTGAAAAGAAGTCCGGATTTGCTAGGTAAAAAGAAGTTTGTATTCCTTTAATGAAAATGAAGTCCAGTCCTGTAAGGCCTGAGTGCGGTGTGGGCAATGTAAGGACGGAGTAGATTTGGGTTCAAAGAGATGAAAAGCCGAAGTTGAAGTAGATGAAGGAGTAATCCGGTCAACGAAAAATGTTGACCGAAAAAACGTGAACAAATGAATAGAAATAAAAGGAGAACGAAATCCGGTCAACGCCCGATAGTTGACCGGAAGTTGTTTTGATGAAAGGCTGAAGTCCGGTCACAGAAAATAAGGAAAAAAATATTGGGAAGTCACGACCATAAATAATCTAGCTATTCCCAAAACTTATTGAAAAATGTAAGTCATAAATGACCCTCTTTGGAAAATGTAAAATCATAAATGATACCTTTGGAAAGTGGAAAATCATAAATGATGGCCACTCAAAGCTGTAGCTATAAATTAAGAACTAGATGAGGATTAAACATAAGGCAAAGTAAGGAATTCTTAGCAAAGGAAGACCAAAAAGAATTCAGGCAAGATACTCACCCTATTTTTAAAGCTCACTTTTATGCATGTTGTTACGAAATTATATTCTGTATGAAGTATGCCTTTTCTGCTTTATGAATTATTATTCTGAAATGTATGATATTTATGATATTATGGTTATTCTGCTGAACGTTGATATTGCATGTTTATGGAAAAAGAACTTCGACCTTAAGATAGAACAAGAAATTTTATTATTAATATCCGTTCTGTTAAAAATAACTCTGGATTTAAGACAAAAGAGCTCCAGCATTTTACAGAAAATGACTTCGGATTTAGAGCTCCGGCATTTTAGTAAATAAGTACTCCGTCCTTTTTAGAAAAAGAACTTCGGCCTTTACAGCACTCCGTCCTTTTATTTTGAAAAGAACTCCGGCCTTGAAGAAAAATAACTTCGGCTTTAAAAGAACTCCGAATTTTGAACTACGGCCTTTTGTTGAAGAAAGAGCTCCGGCCTTTGAAACCTGCCTTAATAAAAGAACTTCGTCTTTTGAAAAGAGCTCCGCCATGAAAAGCACTCCGTCCGTTTAAAAGAAAAGATCTTTGTCCGTTTTAAGAAAAGGTACTCCGTCCGTTTTAAGAAAAGATGCTCCGTCCGTTTTAAGAAACGGCACTCCGCCCCTTTGAAAAGAAAAGCACACCGGTTTTGATAAGAAAAGCATTCCGTCCCTTTGAAAAGAAAAGCACTCCGGTTTTGAAAAGAAAGGCATTCTGTCCCTTTGAAAAGAAAAGCACTCCGGTTTTGATAAGAAAGGCACTCTGCCTCTTTGAAAAGAAAAGCATTCCGGTTTTGATAAGGCATTCCGTCCCCTTGAAAAGAAAAGCACTCCAGTTTTGATAAGAAAGGCACTCCGTCCCTTTGAAAAGAAAAGTAGTCCGTCCTTTTTCAAAGAAAGGCACTCCGTCCTTTTTTCAAAGAAAGGCACTCCGTCCTTTTTTCAAAGAAAGGCACTCCGTCCCTGTTAAGAAAAAGAACTTCTGACTTAATAAGAAT
>JAODPA010098562.1:0-21799 GCA_025585075.1 Nepenthes mirabilis
TATAAAATAATAATTTTATCCAAAATAAATAAAATGATAATTTAAAACATTATAAAATCCATCCTCTCGCTAGGGCGCACTTGAAAAACTGCTCTCCAATCGAATGTACTTATTGGAACTCAATCTTCCATCTCAAAGTTGCTTCTTAGTAGAGCGTATTTGTCAGAGCTTAATCTTTTATCTCAAAGCCGCTCACCAACCGAGCGCACTCATCAGAACTCAATCTTCTATTTCAAAGTCGCTTCCCAACCAAGCGTACTTATCAGAATTCAATCATCCATCTTAAAGCTACTTTTTAGTTGAGCACACTCATTGAAACTTAGTCCTCCATCTCTAAGTCGCATCCCAATTGAGCGCATTCGTCAAAACCTAACCATTCACTAATACTTAATCGACCAGAATATATATCTATGCATTTTTTACTCATCATCCTATATTTCTATCTATTTGAGAAAGATTTTTTTATCTGAGTATCGGTGAGTCCCACCGTTTTCTATCATATTGTTTGCTAGTTATGGTGCAAATAATCCAAATTTAAAATAATAAAAATCGGACCCGCTTTAACTCGACCTATCGAGAAGATCAAGTAACCTGTTAATACGTTCGATAATATGGATTCGGGGACACGTCAGTATCAATTTTATTTTATTTTTTAAAAATATAATTTTTGTTATCAAAATTCGTGCATATAAACCCTAATTGTACTAGAGGAGGATAATTCAACGCAATCAGTTCATGATATTGTCTTATATTAGTAAATTTGATATCAATTTTAACCAAATCAATACGGAATTAATGTAATATTATCAAACTAAGTTGACATATATTAAAGGTTTGAATAAGTTAACGACGAAAAGCAAAAAAATTGCAACAATTTTGACAAAAATCATAAAATATACTAGAATTGCCAAATAATTATTGAAATATATGTAACTTCATAAATAATTAAATAAATCTTTAACGGGCCCCACCTTTCTAAAATTACTTCCATCTCCTTTATTTAATATATATATTTTTTTATAATCAGATTTCCTAAAATTTTTGAAATTACAGTCCAACGGAGCCCAATTAAATCATAGCCAGGCTTGCTCTATGGGTCCATGGGCCGGTTGGGGTTTCCAATTGCCGTATATATCACTGCAAATGGCTGCACATCGATGGGAGAGTTTGGATGGCGGTGCCGGGGAGGAGGAACGGGCTGATGGAAGAGGACGACAACGATGTGGTGGACGGAATATTGGAAGAAGAAGAATTAGAAGAAGATGGCCTTCTCATCGAAGACGACACCGACGTCCCTGCCCACCTCCGCGACCTTGCCTCTGCCGCGTCCAGCGGCGACCTCGTCGCCCTCCGCCTTGCTCTCGGTAACACACCCCATTTTTTTCTCCTCTTCCTCCTCCTGCAATCTCTTCGATTTTTTTTTATATTTTTGCGCTGTTGATGCTTGCTATGCATGAGCCCATGGTGCTTGGTTATTTGATTTGGTGCTCCCCTCTTTCCTAGGGTTTAAACCTCTTGAGCCTTAATGTTACTGCTGGGGTTCGACACTCGGATTCACCCGATCCAACGCAGTAAAAAATCTGAATCTTCGTCAGTCGACAATTACCAATTGAGTGGGCACAAGGAACAAAGGATGCACAATAATTTTTACATGAAAATTCTTTACAAACCAAAGGGAAAAATTACGGGATATTTAGCCCACAAACAAGTCTACTATGTAAAATATTTAAAAAAATCTTAAAATAGAGTATCTGCTACTGCTACACACCCGAGACAAAATAAGAAAAATCTTTCCATAGTAAACAAGGAAACTCTCCTTTAGTCTTAACTCTTTGTTTTACTTCTCTCTTTCTCATCACTAGTGGTGCACTTCACTCCTTTGATTTTACAAATGTAACGATAGATAGCCGTCTACAGCACTAGCGGCCGTTACCGCGGCCGCTCTCCTTGCAGCCCTTCACATTGCTGCTGGAGCTCCATGCACACTTTGCGTGTCCCACTCACTGCATTTCCAGCATGCATATTTATACTTGACTTTACTTGGATACTATCTACCCAATAAGTAGGTTGCGTGTAGACAAACACCTGCCACCTACTTTGCCTACCAACTCTGCCAAGTGTCGTCCTGTTGGGAGACGTTGACCTTTTCACCGATTAGGTACCAGCTCTGAAGATCAAATATCCTTTTGAAAAGCTGCTTGCGTAGATGTCTCCTTTGTCCCTTTTGACAGCTACCAACTCTGGTATGTAGGTTTTGCAGATCTAGCAAAGCCATCATTAGAAGTCCTCGGGCGTTCTTTGATGTCTCCAGGCATTGTCCAAGAACCTCGAACCTTATCCCATATCCTCGATCTTTGCTGCGCTCAGCCCATGTCCTCAGGCGTTATCAACACCTCAGCCGTTGTCCATTCCAGAATTCCATTCCGAAATTCCTCTCCTAGATTTTCTGGAATTCCAAACCGGCCAAAGCATTTCTGGCCAAATCCACTCCGGCTCCCAAAGCCGCTCTGGAATTGCCTTCATCACCACAATTCCACTCCGGCATTGCCACTCCGGAAATTCATTCTAGATTTCCTATCTAGAAATTCACTCCAAATTTCCTCTCTGACAAATTTCACTCCTGAATTTGCATTCCGGATTTCCTCTCCGACGAATGCACTCCAGCATTTGTACTTTGGAAATCATCTCCAGATTTCCACTCCAGCAAACGCACTCCTGTATTTGCTCTCTAGAGAATCCACTCCGGATAAATTCATTCTCCTTTCTTAGCCAGTCAATATCCCGTTGACCAGATTGCGCTATCAGCTGGTCAACCTACGGTTGACCGACTTCTGTTGCCCGGTCTGGCTGCTCCAGCAATTGTCTATCCGGCGATTGCCACTCCGACATTTGCCTACTCTGGCAAATGGTCTTCTCCGAGATTTGCCTACACCGGCAAATGGTCTTCCTGGTCATTGTTGCAGCCAGTATGCATCACTCTGAATATCACACAAAGCCTATGTGATCCTCCGATGACACTTCTGTTTGTTGAGTCACTCACAAGGGAGTGGCCAAACCCAACAATCACAATTTACAGGAGAAGCTTTACACCACCCAGAGGCCATTTAATGATTTGCTTGTATTGATGATTAGGTTAATTCTAGACTTACAAAAGATTGAGAATCTCAAATGTGTAATAGAGCCTACTGGTGAACTGTACGGGCAGTCTGCGTATTACAGAATTAATAATTTACCATATGATTGTAGTTTCATCTTCTTTGCTTCCATAACTTATTTCTCGTTGGATGTTAATTAAAATTTTACAGCTCATTCGAGGGTAATGCTATTCCTTATGCTGTTTCAATGTTGAATTTAGTCGTTTGATTGCTGTTTGGCCTCCTTAGTGATCCTTTATTTTAAATATTTGCTGATATTTTTGGTCCTATGTATGTGACCATGTAGACAACTTGGATGGCAGCAGCAGCATTGATGAACCAGTTGAAGATGGGGACACCGCTCTTCACCTGTCCTGTCTTTATGGCCATCTTCCATGTGTCCATGTCAATTTCCTATTCTCATTTCCATTTACAATTTCCAGTTCGTTCTTCCTATTTGTTCCTTTTGGCATTGGGGTAGGAGGAGGGGGGGGGGGGGGGTCACTCATTTGGCGTTGCTATTACTATTGTTCAATATTGGATGATTTGTTTGCTTGCACGCACTGATATAGCTACTTCTGGAAAGAGGGGCCTGTCTGGAGGTCAAGGATGAAGATGGAGCAATTCCTTTGCATGATGCTTGTGCGGGAGGTAAACTTTTGTTTCATTTGGAAAACCAATTTTCATTGCGCCCTATCTCCAATGAAGTTTGTGGAGGGAAACCTGAAGGATAAAACATTTTTTCAGGTATATGGTAGATCATGTATCTTTATTATGCCCATGTAGGATATAGTCTGAGAAATTAGGTAGACTGGGGTTAAGGGTCTTGGAGGTTCTTGAGTCTGTACTAAAGCTTGCTTGTTGACGCTGCGGCCTGGTGCTGAATTGAAGCACGTAAAATGCAGCGTGCAATTTTTCTTATCAGTGTTTCTGTTTTGTGCCCAAATGTATTGATTTATTATAGCACTTGAGTCAATAAATATAATTTACTTATTCATTGTCAACTAGTGCAGGATATACTGAGATAGTCAGACTTTTGATTGATAGTGCTGCCGATGCAAATTGTCTGAGGAGAATGCTAGAAGCAGTTGACATCGAAAATGATACTGTGAGTGGACCAAATTTTATTCACTTACATTGGTTTGCAATGCTTCACAAATAATAGAGACTGATGAAGCTATGGTGACTAAAATCATTGGTGACTAAATTGGAATTGTGTTGTGGCTTCTACCAAATGGGAGCTTATCAAAGCTGGGGCATTGTTTGAACGTTTTTCATCGTGCTGTAGCCTCTTCATCATGCGGCAAGAGGTGAGCATGCAGATGTTATAAAGCTGCTGCTGGAGCACGGAGCTTCTGCCACGAAGAAAAACAACAATGGCGAGGTAAATATTTTTGCCGAACAGCTGCTTGTGTCACATCAGAGCACGTCACATACGATAAATTTTCATGGAACTATTTAATTTTGCAGGTCCCGGGTGAATTAGCTGATCCTGACACAGAAGCAAGTAAACTTTTGGAAGCGGCTGGTAGTGGTGATGTGCTGGAGCAGTGAGCAATTGGCATTGACCCATTTTTTGGGATTGGTTTTTCTGGGGGGCGCGGGGAGTGAAGTTTATAATATACACGTAAGCACTGGGCATTGAAGTTGTCTTATATAAGCAGTGTCAAGAGCTTAGGCATGGATCCCTATCATCACCACTTTGTCTAGAGACTGTCCTGCCCCTTCCTGGGCTCCCGGGCTCTGTTTCGCTGTGACGAATGTTATTCAACTAATCAAAATTTTGAGTGCCGAAAAAATTATTAAACATATTCAATTATCTTTAGATTGTGTTTTATTATGAAGATTTATTTAAAGTAAATTTTATTTAATGCTTCAAAGATTGTGTTAGTTTTATTAACTGAACTATTTGGTATCATGTCGACTGATAAAATAACAATAATGCCTCGACTCTGGCGGAGTATGATTGTATTTATGAATTTATTTTTGTTGTTTCAGCACAGTACTTTTAAAAATATAATAATTTTTAATCATTTTTATTATTTTATTTTAAATTTCTCAGGTTCACCTTATTCCAACAGTAGTTAACTCTCCTCTTTCGCGAGGTTAATATTTCAGCGTTTGAATTACGTTATGCCCTGTTTTAGTTATCTTTTATAATTAAAATTTTTAAATATTTAGGAATGTCTAATATTTACTCTGTCAAGTTTTGCTGACGTGGAACAATAAAGCAAATCCTCCTTTAAAACTTAATGTTACTAGAGAAGGAAATTTTCATAGGTAAATTTGATACATTTGAGTTAAATTGCAAATAAAAAAATAAAAATTAACTTTGATAATAAAATTAACTAGTGGGTGACAATAAAACGAGCAACTATACACCAACTAGTTTATTGTAAACAAAGAGAAATTATCTGCAGAGAGTCACAATGAAATATAACCGGGTTGATCCCCAATCCATTAGCCTGAGTATAATGGGATCAGTTCTCATTCGATCCACACACAAATACTCCAGAATAAATCAAAACCACAAGGCGGAGATCGATTTACGGAAATAACCCCAAGGAAAAATACAAATCTGATACACACAACGTCATAAACGAGTGTCAGATTCCTACAATTGTGTGCTCGCATCTAAAGACAGCCAAATTAGAACATCAGCAGCAGCAGCAGCAGCAGCAGCAGAAATCTAAAAAGCAGGGCAATACAAGTGCTAACACAGCCTCCATGTGACAGACAAGGCGTCAAGCGCCGGCTATCAACCCCCCAGCAAGTTGGAGCACCTTAAGAGCAACAATCACCAGCTGGGGGAGCTTGGTGTTCCTGCTGCTGTTTCAATATGTTTCTCTTCCCTAAATTGGATCCTTCCTCTAAGAGACTCGGAACCTCCATGATCTGTAGTAGCAACAGAGATTGAGAGAGACAAGTCAAGGGAGACAACTTTTGCAACAAAAGCTAAGGTCCTGAAATCAATTTCAAAGAGTCAATTAAAACTGCCACCCTTTGAGACCATTGTTGGCTTATTCCGTTACGAATGATATGCCTCAAACCACTAACAATGCTAATCAACTAAACTTTTCAAGCCATGGCGAAAATTACTGGTCATGCATGATGCGTGCTCCATGGCTGCTCGGTGAGGATCGACGGCGAATTGAAGGGGAAGGGGAGTTCTGGCAGAAGAGAAGGGAAAGAATGCAGAGAGAGTGAGGGAAAGAGAGAGAAAAACAAGGGAAGAGGTGAGGAAAAAGGGAGGGAGCAAAACAGAGGCGATCAGGGAAAAAGGAAAGGAAGTCGAAGAGAGAGGACGAGGTGTTAAGGCCCGAGGTAGGGAGAGAGCAGGGAGAAACCGGGAGGGGAGAGTTGCAGAGAGGAGTAGGGAAGTGACCGAGAGAGAGAGAAGGAAACCACAGAGGAAAACAGAGAGAACCGAAGGGAAAGGGAAGACAAGAGAGTTGGCAAATTACTTCTTAATTCCATTCCTTTCATCACCAGTACATTTATAATACATTAAGCATTAAAGCAACCGAATCAGTTGCAACTAACTGAAGTAATAAAAAAAACAAACCAATGGGAAAATCAGAAAAGAAAAATATAAGGGATCGTAACAATGCATCACTTACCATAGAGGAATCTATATATCTACAACAGAGAAAAATCGGCAATCCTATACAACAACTTCAGATAGAAGTAGTTGAGTGTTAGAACGACCAGTCTGGAACATGAAGTGATGACCACAGAGGTGATTTCGGGCAGCATGTCGCAGTTTATTTAGCGTATCAAAGAGGAAGTAAAAGTGATAAACTGAAAATCGTGAAAAAATCAACAGTCTAACCTTCAAAGCAAGCTCTTCAAAGCATTGCAGCACATTTTCTCGAGTTTTAGCACTACATTCCAGAAATAGACTACCCAGCTCTTTTGCAAGAGCAATCCCCTCTTCTCTACTCACGGCCCTTTCAGAATCCTGGAATTAAATACAAATTCAGTTCCATGGTAATAAAACAATCAGCAAATACATGCCCAATCTGAATGTGCCAATTCAAAATTTTCATTTTTCTTAATTGATGTTCAATCAAAAACAGCAAGGAAATTAAAACCTACTGATTTTCGACTTTACGAACTACAGGAGGACTTCTAAACCAATGCTAAAGGAGCAATTTAAGTATTTGAACATTGATTTCACTGGTAAGTAAAACAGCTTGGCCGACACATTATCTTAAGCTGGTTTATGCACCACAAGGAACATTAACAGGTAAATGAGTGCAAATTGTGATGTGTTTATTCGTTGAATTTGGTCACCCACATGTTGGCCATGTTGGTGAGTCATCTGAGCAAAGACTATACACTTCTCCGAGCCACACCATCGAAATTATCTCAGTAAGAATGAGAAAATCATCAGCTTTACTGGTGAACAAAATGCGAAGGGGTGATGCAGGAGAAACTCGTGAAGTCTTAATCTTTATACCTTTAAAATGCATAAAATTAATTACTCTCATGGAAACAAGCAGAATTCCAACTTTGATACACACTATCCTTTACCACTTGCCCTCATTCATTAGGATTTGTTGGGTTCAATCCTAGTCATAACCTTGGGATATAGTTTGATATTTCCAAGAACAGGCAATTGCATAATCAGCTGAAAAAATTAAAAGCCTTCATGCAGCATAACATGATACAGAAACCAAAAGTTTGAACTATAGATGTAACAAGAAAATTTCACAATGCTATAGCAATAGAAATCCCAATTCATAAAGCACTGAATGCATAGAGAAAAGAATGATACTACTAAAAAAATAAAACACTATATGCTGCAGAATACAACTTAAATCCAATTCCATTGTTAAAACAAGACAACATTTATTATAATTGAAGAGGCTTCTCACTTGCATGCAATTCATTAGTGGTGGTCAAATTTCAAGCATAAATAAAGAAATAGGACTTACTCTATCGACTTTATTTCCGACGAGAATCTTGACAGAGTCTTGATTAGTGGAGTACAGGTCAACTTCTTTAGCCCAAATATCAGACAAGTTTGTGAAAGTTTCCCTTCGCGTGACATCATAAACTAAAATGCAGACAAAATAGTATAAAATTAATATATGAGTATTGCCAGAAACCTACCAAATGATAAAAAAGGGATAACTTAACAAAAGGGGAAAAACATAAAGAAACAAAGAAAACAAAGCACACAAAACTTAAAAATGGATGCAAATATGTTGAAGTTGAATTCCTAATAACTCATATGCATAAGGGTACAACAACTACTTTCACCAGCAAAAAGCATTTAATAAAAACAACCCAGTGTAAGTCTAACCACCAACAGCAACACATTCAAAGGCAAGACCTTGAAGACAGGCCTAAGAAAAAACAAAAAAACTATATTGTGGAACAAGATGTTGCCTTGGGCATATGCAAAGCTCACGCTAAAGAGGTGCAAGATCATGTGGTGACAAAAGGTCTGTGTTGTGGTGCCAAGGAAGAATCGAAAACAATAATATTCAGCAATCTTATTATGGTGCTAGCAGCATCAAGAAGCATAATAACAACAAAAGAACAAGCAATAGGCAAGAAAATAACTCGACAAGACTTTCATCTCAGCTTCCCAAAATTTGTATGCGGAGAAAAATTCATCATAGGACAACCAATAATTTTTTTTTTTTTTTCATCTTGTACACCAGGTCATGTCTTTATCAATATGCGAAAATAAGTTAATGAACTAGATAAACATGCTTCATTATGAAATTTAACATGTGAGCACTTTTGAAATCTTGACATTTGATGTGACAGCAGAAGAGCTGCACAGATTCATTGTTAGTTTCAACCACAATGGCATTCTAATTAAAACTTGAATGAAAGAAAAAGCTTGCTGTGGACTATGAAGAATGAATTTGTGACCATACCAAGAATGATCCCTTGGGCGCCTCTGTAATAGGAACTTGTTAATGTTCTGAACCTCTCTTGTCCAGCTGCAATGAATCACATCATTCTTCAATATTGGAACCGAGTATCAATTCAACAAATAGCTGAAGCAAAATTCAAAATGACAGAACACAAACTGACACAACATGGCAATAGTAAGCTTTCTCATCAAACCCAGCCAAAATTGTGTTGACCTGAACTTTATTTACTTGATTCGGCCATTTAGTACCAATTATTTAGTGGGTCACTTCTTAAAATCTTGTTGAAACTTTTGGAAGAAAGAACTTTTTCATTGGGAGTATAATGTGGCAGGCAACACAAAAAAATGTAGGCTACTAAAGTTGTGGCCTTGCAAAGGCCACATGATGGCCACTGGAAAGTGGACAGTGCATGACTCATGAGGCAGTAGTTCATGACTCATGCACAGATGTCTTTGACAACAATAAAAAGTGGGGAAGATATGGTTGGATGGGTGAAAAAGGAATGAAAAGGGAAACAGAAGTAACCAAGGAAGTGAGAAGAAAAAGAAAAAGGAGATGAGGAAAACAAAAATGAGAAATGTGGCTTTGGCCAGGATGTCAGAAGAACTAGGACAATGGAGAAAGCCAAAGCAAACACTAGGACAATGGTTTAATAATCATTTAAATCGTTTTATCAAGTTTGTCAACAAAAAGTAAATATGTTCTATTTAGAAACTCATGCTTTCAGTTTTAGATCTAAAATTATGATCAGGAAACTTTATGGCATGGAAAAGAAACTATTGAAAAGCTATTATTGTTTTGTTAATTAGGCTATAGAGATAGTATTAGAATGTGAAGTTCAGCTTTTTGGATATTTCTTCAAAGACTTTATTCTATTTGGTAGGCAAGGTATAATGCCTATCCAACAGGTTTATAGTTCCATCTCTGTAGCCTTTCCAGCAGGCTTGTAGTTGAGCCTCTGTTCGCATAAACTCTTTTTGCCTTGACTCCTCTATTGTCCTACTACCAAGAATGTAATGGGACATCTTTTGCCTAAGTATTGCAGGTGACCATGGTGCAGAGACCTATGTATAATTCTGATAAACGATTTTGCTCCCCTTCCTTTTTGTCAGTTCTGTATTGCCGGTGGCCATGGTGCAGAGACCTATGTATAATTCTGATAAATGATTTTGCACCCCTTCCTTTTTGTCAGTTCTGTTTGGATAGTGGTTTGTTCATTGCAGTATTTTCTGACTCTGGTCTAATCCCAGCAATTTGTTATATTTCCGAGCTAAAAAGTATCTCAATAAAAGGTTAAGAAAAGGTGGCTAATGTATGAAGCTCCCACATCATAGGGTACTCTATTCTAGAGAAGTTAGTTTCTGTGATTTAAGCCCGTAATGCATAGGTAACAATGGGGCAACGTTATTGTCACCAAGGCTCGCCATTGAAAAGAGTTTCACAATAAAGTTGTTGATCTCCTTAGAAGTTAGTATGCTAGACATTTTCAACTGTAACTTACTGGGGTCTTGTAGCCCACCCTACTAAACAATCTCAGGAACTGAGAGTAAGGAGTGATGCAGCTAGTATGCTGTTTAAGAATTTGGGCATTTGGGGTAGACAGTTTGCCTACATTTCCAGTCATAGTGCTCAATAGTAATTGTGTATACATATATTAATCATGGATTTATTTAAGGATTTGTCTACTCTGAAATTCAGTGATATTTTCCAGTGTTGCATCATGGCATGGAATCAGCGCTCTTCAGTCTAGGGCTAAAACATGCAAGAACTACTACTATAAAGGGCTTCTACAGCAGGATAAATGGGGTAAAATCAAAATCTGAGAAATATAGATAGCTTATTCTAAGGACAAAAACCACAAATCTATATGAGTTATATCTCACATTGATGACGCTAAGTCGCAGAGGGAATATGCATGTCCAAGGGACATTAACTAAATCATCTTCAATGATCCTCAAGTTGTATTTTGAATCAATGGGCAGTTAGTTACCAAAAAATAAGTATTTGTTAGTGGATGGAAATTCCACTTTTCAGTTGTATGTCAGATTTTGAGTCCTGGGAAGTGTGTTAATCAAGGAAAACACACAGATAAGGCAAATTAGCACGGCAGATTTGAAGGGGAAAAAACTTTGCTGACAACTATATATTTTTTTGTTTGGTTAGAAGAGTCTGATGAATATTTTGGTCTCGGTATATTGGAGAATTTTCATGAAGATTCATTAGATTTTTTTTTTTTTTCTTTTGGGCTAGATACAGCAGTGACTAAATGTCAAACAAGAAATAATTGAGAATATAGTATAGCCACAGGTTTGTTACCAGTGTCCCACACGGTAAGCTTCAACTGCTTCCCACCAACTGTGAGCAACTTGATCTTAAAATCTACACCTAGATATAGAAGAGATGCCAAAGGTAATTTACTATGTAATCTTATGAGTGCATAGCAACCAAAAGAGAAATGACCATATCAGAAAAACCAAGTAAATAAATGGCAGGGTACACGCAAGAATCATTGTTAATTTCATCTGGTTACTCAAGTTTCATAGTGATGTCTACAAAACTGGGATTAAGTTAATCAACATTTCTAACTCCAAGGAATAATGAATATTTTGACACCAAAGAGGTGGAATTACCGGACAAGTTAGGAAAAGCCACATTGAAATTGTGCTAAAACACTGTCGTAGAAAACCTTTTAGGTTCCATCCTTCTAAATAAACTGCATAAGCAAAATTAAATCAACCACTGCATTATAAGCTATATAAGTTGAAGATACAGCTCACTTTTTGTTGATCTTCAGTAATTCTTATTTCATTTTGAGCACATTAATCTGGTCAAAATTAATGTGTTAAGATTAAAACTATGAATCAGGACAAGGAAACCTAAACTAGAATCGTGCTCACACCTCAATATTAAGTGCTCATAATAAAGTTAATGCATGGACTTGGAAGATACTCAACTTGAAGAAACAGCTCACTCTTTTTTTCTATCTTTAGTAATTCCAGAATAATTGTGAGCACGTTAATCTGGACTTCCACTGAGAAATTACTCTTAAACTTCAGTATCACAGCCAAACATAAACTAGAAAAGTGTTCCACATCTCAAGTTCAAGTCTCCTTTACATTTTTCCCGATGAATAAAACTTTGTGGATTGTCATGCTGGAAAACATCATGCTATATGATGTGTCATGGAAACAAGATCTTGGAGTCCAACATGGAATGGAAGACCAGCCTTTCTATTTTCAATTTAAAACTTTCTTTACAATAAGGCTTTGAGACTATGAATCACTGCAGCACAAGTGTACTGCTCAATTATCAGTTCTTCAAGGATGGTAAGCATGAATAGAGACTTCAGCAACAAAAGTATCTGCGCCACGTTTGACAAAGTTGTACTGAATCAAAACCCAACAACTACTACAAGTTGGGTCCTCTTTATTAGACAGAAAATACTCTCCCAAATTTACTTTTTGGTAGATAATAGAGAAGGGTGGTACTTCCTTATCCATTTAAGGAGATTTTCTCCTCTTCTCCTCGAAGAAATTCATTCGCCACCACTATTGCTATTACTAACAAGAAGCCGATCACCGCTATCATTCATAACCCACACCTACTACTGCCGCTGCTACTACCACCATCAGTATCACTCGTCATCACCAACACTAACGGCACCACCCCCATAACCACTGTCATCCCAATGCCACTACCATCCTACCATCAATTGTCATTGTGCTAAACAATTTGAAGCGTTTCCAATGAAAAGTCTTTTCTTTGTTTCCGATGCAACCAAACCGAGCCTAAATTTCAAATCCATCCCACTTAATTGAATCTCTAGTTGAGAATTAAGGAACAGTATATCTTCTGCGTGCAGTAACCGAAAGCTGAAGGATACCCAGAATGCGAAATCAAACAATTCAATTGTCACCAATAATCTAGGATAAATGAAACAAATTTATGAAGCGACATTTCCTCAAATTCGATGAAAGCCTCGATCAAACTCACTATCCATAACAAGGCGATTCATGAAGATAAATGCAAATCAAGCGATTCGCCATTGCTAAAAGCACAGTTCAATAGCTGAAAAGGGAAGAAAAAGAGGAAAAATATTACGAACCTTTAATTATTTTATTTTCTCATTTTCTCCTTGGTTTGTTTGGTTTGTTTTCTTGGAGAATCCCGTTCCTGGTTCCCCGTTTCCCGTTACAAGACCCCCGTTCCCGTATATATAGGCTGTTACACGTTTAATGGAAGGGAAGGGAATTAATACTCTAATTTTCTCTCTCTCTTGCGTCTCCCTCTCCTCTCTATTCTTCTCTCCCGATTTCCCTCTCCCTATTCCCTCTTTTCCCTCCTTCCCCAGCACAATCTCCCGTCTCCCTCCTCTGCAGATTTCCGCTCCCGTCGCAATTTCCTCATCATCGCCGGCGACTACATGAAGATCGTATCAAATGGTGCTCTCATTGAGACAAATGCAGAGGAGATCGAAGCACAAGCTCTCGAAGCGCTCGAGAGGTCTGTCGCCGCACTGTCCAACGAGATGAAGGCTCTCCGACAAGCTACCGACTGATTTGGTGCCCGCATGTCCACCGCGGTTTCACAAGCCGAACAAATCTGGTCGACCTGCACCAAACTCCGCTCATCCATGGCGGAACTCCGCAACTCCATCCACAGCCTCGAGCAAGACACTAGACGATCAGTAAACTCTTCGCTTCCTGTAGCTTCCTCTACGATGGCTTCCCATCGTCCCGTTTCTCTTCCTACCATCTCTTCCATCACTGGTTCCGTACCACCACCACCCGATCCTCAAATCGCCGTTTCTGCTCTCATCCCCGAACAAATTTCAACTCCAATTTTCTCGTCGTCTTCAACTTCATCACCGATTTCGATTTCCACCTTTGCCAATTTTTCTCAAACTATCATTACTTCGAGCAACGCGTCCGTACAATCACCTGATGCTCGAATCGCTCGAATCGCTTCCTCCGTTTCTACCTTCACACAAATTCGGCACTCCTATATCGACCACCTACTCCTGTCGACCGCAAATTCCTCTTCATTTTTAACGCCACCAGAACCACCGTGGTTTCCATACCTGGTTTCATTCGTCTCATCTACGACTGAAGCCTCTGATTTCCAAAGTGCTCAGCCACACCCTGCCACAACTTTGCCAAATTTCCTTAATCCACACAGCTTTGTACCCGAGCGGCTGATTGAGAACTTAAAACCGATAGATGGGGACTTGGGGGATGAAGATGGTCAGATTCTCGTTCCATTTACGGAGGCTGACTCCAATGAGGGTGAATTCCCTACTTCCTCATCGTTCACAACTTTCACCTTCGAAATTTTACCCCATATTGTTCAGCCACAAACCTGTCTATCACCAGCATTAACTGATGTCCAGATTGTTACTCCCGTTCCATTTCACTCTATCAATTTGGTTCCAATTTCAGTTAATAGAACCGATAGTGCTGGCGGTTCACATTTTTTCGGCCTACCTCCATCCAAGCAGTTTGTTCACACCCTGGAGGTCTCACGGCCATCTCCTTGTGTCTCCACTGTCCCTCCAGAACCCCCTAAAGAAATGATAATTCATCGGGAGTCCCTATTATGGCCGCCTGTATCGTCCTCGAACGCCACAAAACTGGGAGGGGAAAATCTAGATGCGAATCGACCCCATTCTATACGACCACCTCTTACCCAACCAACCACTAACCCCACCTTAGTTTTGTTGAACAAACTCTCTCATCAAACACTACCCTTCCGGATCTCATGCTGGATAATCGATGAGGACGGCTTTGTCCAGACAATGGCATCCCTGGCCTCTATTTCGGCCCCATCTGCACTTCACTTCATCACAGTTCGACTCTCAGACAAAAAAATAATTACTCCACTGAGGGACAAAATAGGTTGGTGCATTTCCAGAAATTCTTCATCAGTAAATGCCCAAATTAGTTGTAGAAGGCTTTGTCTCAACGGGAAAGAAATTGGGCTTGCGGGATCGATAAATGACTTGAGGAGCAGCAGTCACCCTGTGAAAAATATGATGAACTCTTGGGGACAGGCATTTTTGGGTGGGAAGGGCAGTAAAAGTGCTTTACAGACCAAAGCAGGTGTGCCTGGACTGGAGAATACTTTAGTTTTGTGTCTAGAAAGAATATCCAAATCAAAATATGGTGGTTTACGAACGGATTTTGAGGCAATCAGGGCACTAGCTTGTAAGGCGGTCTTTTTCCTTTTTGAGAACCTTGATGACAAATCTGTTTCACCAGCCCACTTAACAATTGCGTGTGATGCCTATCCATTACTGCTGGGTTGCCTTGTTACCGGTGATGAGCAGATTGCAGCTGCTTCAAGGGACGCAATTAAGAATTCAATTGAGAATTTTACAAGCTCACTTGAAAGCATCACCACTATCCTTCCAGCTGATATCATTGATGCTAGTGACCCTAGGAATCTGATGGCGCAAGGTTCATCACTGGGATGTGTACTAGTTTTAGCATTGATTGTCAAGCTGTTCTCAGGTCTTCTTTCAGTGACATCAGTGATCTACACCTCAAAGTTGCTTGCTCTGTTAGAGTCAGAAGTCAATGGTGCCACTGATACCTTGGTGACCAGGAGTGTTTTGGAGCTCTGGTACGAGACGACGGAAGGCAAACAGGCCGTGGAACAGGCCGTGGAACCCTTGTCAAAGACCATTCTTCTTCAACAGATCAGCACTTTAGCACGCAACACCCCCATGGAGCCAATCTTCAGGTCAAGAGCAATGATAATTTGTGGAAGGGTTCTGTCCAAGGAAAACACATTCAGGTTTATTGACGAATCTAGTATAAGCACTGTTATTTCCGCTATAGAAGGCAGGTCTGTTCCTTTTGAAACTGGAGAGGCAGATGAATGTGAGTCTGCACTAGAGGCATTTAGTCCAGTAGGTTCACCTGTGCAAGGAGTTACACTGCTACCAAGTCCACCAGATGCATCAAGATTTGTGATCGGTGCCACTGTTGGTAGGCAAGGCAGTGGTGAGCAAAGACGTGGTAAGCAACCGAATGCATTGCAGGCTCTTGGGAACATAGCAGGGAAGAATCACCCTCAAAATGCAAGTCTAAATGGGGATGCTGAAGAACATCTCCGTCTTTTAATCTATGAAGTGGCATACCAGCGTTCAAAGCTCACACTGTCGGGTTTGTATCTGTCCATTCTACAGCAGGAGTCAGAAATTCGTTTGGCTGGTTATAGAGTGATAACTGGACCGGTGGCGCAACCATGGTGCTTCATGGAAATATATTCAAAACAAAGAAATATTCATTCCTTCTGGTGTCTTCCCTGTCGTCCCCTCTGCCGCCTCCGTTTAATTTTTGGGATCAGCCGAATCATGCCTCTACCGTCCAAATGCATAAATCCAATCATGGAAGCCCAAACAAATTCTGCCATAGGTTTGGCATTTTTCAGCCTAGGATTCCCTCGAGCTGATAGCTATGTGGGAACATTCATATCCCAAATACTGCTGGTTCTCAAATTTGCCGTGTATCTCCAAGCCGTATCCATCTCTGGCCGTTGGATATTCCAGATATATACAATTTCCCTAGGCGTGACGACCATATGGGCATACGCCTACATTGTGACAACTAGTGAAGCTCACAACTACGAAATCCACGGCACTAATGTACCTACTTCAATCACCTTCATTGATGCGGGCCAAACACATTCATGTACAATGAAAAATTGCCACACAGATGCTTCTCAAGCATGGGGACTTTCAACCTAGGGTACAATTTCCTACCCATTAATCTTTTTATTTTTGGAAAACATTAGTGGACTTCTTGCCTTCCTCTTACACGCACCGGCTGCTTCTATATTGTGCCTCATAATGGCTCTGATTATGGCAATGGATTTCTCAATTTTTTCCCTCAACCTTATGCTGCCAAAGCTGTCCAACTCCCAGACGGAGGAAATTGAAAGCTGTATCCATTGGAACAGATTGGATTTGGGTATGGGAACAGCTTTTGGATCCAAGCATTTTTTCCTGAAACCGCAAACTGTTGAAGTGGCAATTGAGGGCATTGGCCGTGCTCAACCCGAGCTAGCAAGCTTCATGTTCATGGGTCCTACTGGTGTTGGGAAGACTGAGCTAGCAAAGGCCTTGGCTGCCTTCATTTTCATCCCAGAAAATGCTCTGGTTCAAATTGATATGAGCGAATACCTCCTGGAAAAGCAGGCAGTCTCTCGGACCTATCTTTTGATCAACCTTGAGGACAAGGTTGATTTGAAGGAGCAGGCAATGTTATGAACCTTTAATTATTTTCTTTTCTCATTTTCTCCTTGGTTTGTTTGATTTATTTTCTTGGAAAATCCCGTTCCTGGTTCCCCGTTTCCCGTTACAAAACCCCCGTTCCCGTATATATAGGCTGTTACACGTTTAATGAAAGGGAAGGGAATTAATACTCTAATTTTCTCTCTCTTTTGCGTCTCCCTCTCCTCTCTATTCTTCTCTCCCGATTTCCCTCTCCCTATTCCCTCTTTTCCCTCCTTCCCCAGCACAATCTCCCGTCTCCCTCCTCTGCAGATCTCCGCTCCCGTCGCAATTTCCTCATCATCGCCGGCGACTACATGGAGATCGTATCAAAAACAAAATCAAATCCATCAAGCTCGAGCTGTTTGACAGAAAGAGAATCAAGCTCGCGCAGTTAGATAGAAAGAGGAAGTAAAGTTGTACCGATGGTAGGAGCGAGATCTTCAACGGAGTTGGAGATGAAGCTGGCAAGTATGCTGCTTTTACCAACTCCAGAGTCTCCGATCAACAAGATCTTGAAGGAGAGATCGTAATTCTGACCCTGATTCGAAGTCGAACCCATCACCATCTCTCGGCTTTCTCTCTCTTAAACTTTTCCCTCTCTTCAGTAGCATCGGGAATTGAGAATGCTGAAATTAAATAGGAGAAATGGAAAAGGCAAAGGGAATGGAATCAGGAAAGAGAATAGAGTGAAGAAAACCGAAAGCAGGATGGAAGAAAGGAGAGACGGACTCTGCCTTTTCTCTCGCTTTTAACGTTACAGATTCGATGCCGTTTTGCGCTGAACGGAACGAATGAAGTTCGTGTCGTAAACCGAAATCCGCCGCGAGCGAGCAAAAATGAAGTTGTTTGCTATTATAATATGATTGCAAGCCGAATGTGATATAAGTTATACAAACAAAATTCAGATTACTTGTAATAATAGGTGGTCCGATCTAATTAAACGAGACTATCTTGATTTATTGGCCCAATTTTGTAAATTCATTGCACATTTAGTATCTTTGCAAAATATATACTTAATGTTATATTCAAAATTAAATAATAATAATCATTGCTAAACTTTAATGCATTATCCTCGCTCGATTGCATGTTGTGATGTATTTGTTGAGATATGGGTCACTCCTATATAAGTTCATATTCGGTTGATAGGCCGATCAGAGGTTTCGACCGAACTCGCATGGATATAATATTGAGATGAAATATTATTATGTTCACTCGTGCGACGAAGTGGCTGAAGAGGTGATCGGAACGCCAATGTCAAAGAGGTGACTGGAGTGCCTAATCCGAGAGGTGACTGAACTGTTGAGTCCGAAGGATGGTCAGAATGGCGAATTCAAGGATTGGCTGGACTAGAGAACTTGAGGACCGGCCAAACTGAAAAACTTGAGGACCCGCCGGATTGGGATGGTAACTGGTCATGGAGCCCATAAGTGCCTGGTCATGATTTACCAAAAAACATGGGAACCAGTAAAAGCGCGCGAAATGTTCTTTTTATGGTTATAAAAGGAGAGCGAGTGTATGATTGTTGGTATAACAAATCACTTGTAAAATCCTCCTTGCGTGTTGGTCTTTGTTCTCCGCCGGGTTTTTGATCGGTTGGGTGGTGATCATATTAATCACTCCTGTCGCAACCCGGTTTCGTGATGGAGAAGACCCTGATCCTTCTCCGCCCATATTGTCAGAGCTCTGACCAGGGCCTTTCACGAACCTGGTGAGATGGCCCCGTCTGATCAGTTCCTCAATCTCTCACTGAAGGGTCTTGCAGTCCTCTGTAGAGTGTCCAAAAGATCGATAAAAATTGTAATACTTTGCTAGATTTCTTCCCTCTGCTTTCTTAAGTGGTTTTGGCCACTTAAGGAACTCCTCCCCGTGGATCTGCATGAGGACGTTTGAGCGGGTATCAGTCAAGGGCGTTAGGCTAATGGGCCCGTAATCCTTGGGCTCTGGTGGCCCAATCCTGTGGTGCTTTCGGTGGGAGTGATCACCACCATTATGTTTTCTCTTTCCTTCAGGCGGGAAAGAGTGAGGTTGTTCGGGCCGATCGGGATGTTTAGCCTCGTTAGCCTTTTCTGCTGCCGCGTATGCCCTTGTGATAGACTCCGCTTCCCGAAAGGTCTATGAATTCTTATGCGCTAGGTGCCTAAAGAATTCTCCATGCGCCAATGCTGAGATGAAACTGCATATTTTCATTTCCTCCGTGAGTCGAGGGATCCACCTAGCTTCTGCCATGAAGCGATTCAAGAACCTCCGTGAGTTTTCTCCATACTTCTGCTTAATGTGTGATAGATACCATGGCTGTTTTTTCTACCTGTGGCTGGAGGCATACTGGGACAAGAAAAGATGCGTAAGCTCCTGAAAATTTCGGATCGAGTCTGAGGGGAGATGATGGAATCAAATGCACGCGTCCCCTTTTAAGGTGAGCGGGAAGTAACAACACGTGGCTACATCATCCAGCCCTTGTAGACCCAAATGGGTGTGAAAGTGAGCGAAATGATCGACGGGATCTGCACTCCCATCGAAAGAGTCAAGGGCTGACATTTTAAACTTTGCCGACATGGAATGGCTTAAGATCTCCACTGTGAAGGGAGATCTGTTGATACTGGCTACGCGCTCATTGTCTTTGAAGACGCGGTTTCATATCTTTTCCAGTTTCGAATCTGCTGGAACGATATTAGCAAATCTTTTAAAGTTAAGATATGCCCTCAACTCCGTTCTCTCCCTGGCTTGTCTAGCAGCCGAGCGGCTGCTATCTTTGGCAGATCTAGCAGCTCGGGAGGCTCCCTCCTGAGCCTAGGGCTTAAATTCTACCCGGGAGTATCGAGGATTCATTCGTTCCGGACTTTCCTCTGGAGTAGAGCTGGTTCCCCGTTCCTCACGCCTTAGACAGCTTTGGGCGTGTGAGGACACTAGCGTGGGAGCGTTGGTTAGTCTTCCGGTCCGTCGGGCCAGAACTTTCTTTCTCTGGCCTTCTTGTCTGGATGCCAGTGCTAGGGCCACCGCCGGTGTAACCCCCGACTGTGCTTGCTCCTGGCAAGAGCAGAGTATCTGAAGCATTCTATTCCTGTTGTACATATACTCTACCAAGTTTTAGAAGAAAGATGCTGGAATTCCATCAACTAACCCGTTGACCACAGCGCCAATGGCGTGATCTTGGTTTGGTGAGGCCATATCTCGGGCTAGCTCGCTTATTTGTGCCATTGTGTTCACCATTTTGTCTGAGGGTGTTGATTGGAAAGAGTTTCTGGGAAACGTAGTAGGCTTCTTGTAAGCGTTTCTCACAGATGGCACCAATGATGCATACCTAGATCCGACTTCAAATAGATTTGGATTCGCTTGATCGTTTCAATCCGGCTCCATTCACCGAGTTTGAACCTTACACACCACTACAGTAAACAAGAGATCAGGTGTCGGCAGGATGTTGTCTGACCGAAAATATTCCGACGCTCAAGTCAGCAACAACCCTTCGAACTTTAAGAAGGTGAACTGATAAGTGAAAAGAGAGAGAGAGAGAGAGCGAGATCAAGATTGGTGGGAGTGTAGGCCTGTAGATGTAAGAGACATTTCCGTGACTCGTTGAGAGTATAGTTTCCTGACTCGATGTTCGTAAGGAACGAGTGAGAAGTCACGTCCTGAAAGCGTGGAAGTTTCGAAGGACGGATCTCAAGGAGCGGGCGAAGTCTCTAGAATCTAGAGGCTTGGAGTAGGATTAGCAAAATAAGCGATTGTTTGCTTAGGAATTAGCGTAAGTATCCTCAAGGATTTTTGTAATAACACTACGTTATGTTTTTGTGTCTGTGTTCGTGTTTCAGATCGTGTCCCTTCAAAGTGAAGACTCTGTGGGGTTATATAGACAATGAGGAGTGATACCTTCCTTGGCCAAAAAGGTGTGATCCTTACCGGGTATTGGGTGGCCTTCATTGAGCAGAAAGGCTTGACTGGCGTAATCTGATGGGATCGTTTTCTTTCTGAGCGGGTAACAGGTCTCTAGATTATTTGCCTTCCTTTTGTACTTTTGTTACCGTTAGGCTCTATCGTGGGTAGAAAGAGAGAATCTGGCGCTTTCCTCATGGAAATGGCGTTGAATCAGTTGATACCTTCTTTAGAGGAGATTGGCTTCAAGGAAGTCGTGAAATCAGGCAAAGGACTGTTACTTGTTGTGTACGAAAATGTCTATCAAATTGGGACTGGCCCGTATTAGGTTTTATGTCTTTTCGCGGCCTACTACTACAGTGCTTTCGGTCAACAAGAATGGTGACCGTTTTGAGGAAGCGCGTTAGCCGCCTGGTTGGCGCTCCATGTGGTCAACGCTAGCATTGACCGTCTAACGAGCGTTTGGCCTTTTTTGGACTTTGGGCCGTTTTTCTTATTGGGCCTGCCAACTATAGGCCTACCCATCAAAGTCTGATATAGAATTTATTAGTGAGCTTTATATTACTGTTATTGTTTTTGTTTATGTAATGTTCAATTTTTTAATAAAGAATTATGATATTATT